>JAHWFO010094130.1:70631-84586 GCA_023313115.1 Rhysida immarginata
TAGTATGATTTGTTTAGGTTTAATGGAAGATGATTTAATAATGACCAATTATAGATTTTCATTAGCAAAGAGTTCATTATATTTTCAACTTGTACTTCGGAATCGGCTGAGGCTATAAATGTTGTGTCATCAGCAAATAATACGCATTGTGCATTGCCCGTAATATAAGAGAGGTCGTTTATAAAGAGAGAGAATAGTAGTGGCGACAGAATGGAACCTTGGGGTACACCCTGATTACTGATTAAATTTGGAGAAAATTTTGAATTGATATTAAGTGAATATTTTCTATCTTAAAGAAAGGAAACTATCCAATTCAATGGTAGCCCTCTAATGCCATATAATGAATTTAATTTATTTATTAATAAAGCATGGGGAACTATATCAAATGCTTTTTTAAAATCAAGAAACAAAGTTAATACAATTTTTTTTGAGCCATCTGAATATTAATATATTCGGATACTTCATACAGAGCTGTGGAGATGTTTTTATTTGGGCGAAAACCGTGTTGTGCATGAGATATGAAATCATGAGAATGAATGAAATTACTTAAGCGAACATAGAATAGCTTTTCAAATATTTTGGAAAAGAAAGGCAGAATAGAAATAGGTCTGTAATTGTTAAGATCATTGCTATCTCCTTTTTTGAAAATTGGAATGACTTTTGCGTATTTAAGTAATTTTGGGAATTCTCCTTTACAGAGAGACATATTAAAGAGAACACATAGAGGATATGATATATAAGGGGCGATACTAATAATCACATCTTGTCGAAGACCATAAATATCTGTTGTTTTAGAATTTGAGAATTTGTTTATAATTGCTAAGACTTCATTGGGAGTTGTTGGGGATGGAAAAAAAGATTCGCGTGAAGAGTTGGGAGGCTCTGGACATGAACATGAAATTGAATTATTGATAATATTATTTCTTTCAACTAGGGAGCATGGAAAAAGCGCTTCCAAAAAAGACAGAAGATTTGGACTCGAACATTCATTATTAAAGCAGGAAGGGTGTCTTCTATTTTTTGGGAGCGATAGAGCCTTCTGAATTTGATGCCATTTCTCTTTTGGGCTGGTTATTAAGGAAAAAAGCTTCGCAAATAATTTCGTTTAGCAGTTTTAATGGAATTTTTCACTCGTTTTGTAATAGCTCTAAGATGATTTCTTTTAATATTTGTAGGATTTTTGATATATTGTTTATAAATCTTGCGCTTCATATTAATCAGTCTTAGTAATTCTTCTGAGATCCGTGGTTTTTTTAGACTAGATGAGGACCGAATAAAGGTTATTATAGGAAAATATTTATTATAGCCACTCACGAAATGATTAAAAAATGTTTCAAAGTTATAATTAGAATTGAATTCATTTAGCAATAATGTGTCCCAATCCGTTTGTTGTAGATAAGAAGCATAGATTTGTGTTCTGTTTAAAGTATATAATCTAGATGTAAATTTTTGGGTAGTAGACCACCTCTTACTTATTGGATAAATAAGAAATAAGGGGAGGTGATCAGAAAATAATAAGTCAATTGTTCCGCTTTGGGTGATATCCGTAATATTAGTAAAGATTTGATCAATTAGACTAAAGGAATTGCTACTAATAGAGTAATGTGTAGGAGAGGATATTGTAGGTGAAAGTCCAAAGCTATTTAATAGACACAATAGTTCAGTAGTATTTCTGAGTAAAGGGGAAAGAAATTCGGTATTAAAATCACCTAAAATAATACATTTTTTAGAAGCAAGACGTAACGAGTCCAAAAGAGATTCAATATAGATTAGGAAATTACTGAAATTAGAATTTGGAGGACGATATATATTAATAATAAAGAATGTATTGTTTACTAACAAGGTAAGAAATTCGTAGTCATCATTGACACAGGTACCTTCTTCAATAACCTCAAATGGAAATTCATTGCAAATAAAACAACAGATACCTCCACCTCTACGTGTTTTTCTTGAGAAAGAATAATTATTATATCCTGATAGATGAGGGATATCAGAAGTTGTAGCAGTCCAGGTTTCAATTAAACTTAAGACGGCAGGGTAGGCAGTGAGTGAGAGTAGAAATTCATCAAAGTTAGCACGTACGCTGCGAATATTTAGACAAAGCATAGAAAAGGAATTAATATATGTTCCATGATTTGTAGAAAATATTTTTTTTTATCTTCATGTCTTACCCAACAATGTTATCTTGGTTTATCAATTGTTGATTTAGCAGATGATGTCCTTCCACAATTTGCATGTTCAAGCTTTAGGGAGTGCTTTACCATTGTTTCCATGTGCTAGCCATGAACCATTGGATTGTTATTCTAAGAGCTTAAATTGGACAACACTGCAAATTTTCTTCACTGCTCACCAAGCCATCAGCCAGGATGCCAGCATGAATTTCCATCTGCATCCTAGCCAATAGTGTGTTGTGTGGTGTATTTGCCTCCCCCTGGTGTCTCCTGGGGGAGGTTACTTTCTCCCTCAAACTCTAAAACTTTTTCTATATCAACCATGGATCGCATGGTTGATATGATTGCCGACGGCCCCTTCGCCATCGGCATGTTCATGAAGGAGTTATACGCAAAAACGCGTATACCTCCGGTTCTCCCGTCGGGTCACCCCGCTGTGACTGTTCTGCAGAGGCTTTCCTTGACAGAATCGAAGATGCTCTGCAGGCAACAGAACGTAGCAGACCGCATAGTGGCTGCGGACTTCATCAAGGTTGGACAAACAACCGTCCACCTGAGTTACGCCGAACCCGGATATGTTCCAGTTCTTATCCGGGGTGCAACGCCACTGATGGCTGAGAAATACCTCAAAGACTACATGTCGGACTATGGGGTGGTGCGTAGAGTTTCATACCCCCGGCACCCAGATTCTCCTCTTCAGATGACGGGCGACATCCTAGTCTTCATGGAACTCTATAGAGACATTCCTTCGAACCTTGTGATGCGCGGAATAATCGTCTCCATGTCGTACAAGGGCCAGAAGCAGTGCTGCTGGTACTGCAAAAAGACTTCTCATGTTCGAAAAGACTGTCCTCTCGGAAATGTGATTCGTGCCACAAGACCGTGCACCAGTGTCAGGAGAATTCAGATGCCCTATCAGCAGCCCCAACGCCATCGCCTCAAGGAATGTCGTCCCAGCAACCAGGAAAGATGACTTCACTGGCCAAGTCAACTGAGCCGAGCAGAGCAACAGCGCCTCGTCCTCTACCAAGGACGTCGAAGACGACCCCATCGTTGTCGTCACCTCCTCCTTCATTGGGGAAATCGAAGTTGGCCTCACCATCGACGCCTTCTTCATCACCGAGGAAGTTGAAGGCGACCCGACCATCGTCGCCTCCTCCTTCACCAAGGATTTCGAAGACGACACCACCATCGTCGCCACGTCTTTCGACTCCTGGGAAGGAGATGCCAACTCCCCCTCCTCGGCCTTGTGTGGTGCAAGAGACTGTTTCCTCTCATGCACCTTCGCCTAATGTTTCCCCAATGTTGGAGGACTGTCACTCTGCTGAAGTCATCTTGGACGATTCGTTGTGCTCCGGGTCGGTGTTTGATGTGGTGGAGTTTCCAGCTCTTCCTCCACCTGCTCTCACATCGGCATCGCAGCCTCTTCGAATCGCCTGTGCGCCCACACATGGTATTATTTCATCCTCTGCTGGGACTACCAAGCCATCAGAGTCTGCTCAGCGGGATCTTCCTGCGACGTCTAAGAGCTCCTCGCAAGAAAAAGGCCCGACGACATCGTAGCAAGAGGGACGGGATTCCTATGTCCTCTTCATCTGAACGAGACAGCTGCGTAGACCATCATCATCGCAGCCCCTCTTCCTCTTCGGGACGTGCTCGCTCCCCTAGGCAGAAGACATCTGAGCCTACTCCGTCATCTGTGAGGCTCAAGACTGCTTCAGATACAGGTCAGCCCCCGTCAGCCTAAATTCGCAGTGAAGGTCTTTTCCCTAAACGTTCGTTCCCTTGGTTCGTCTTTCACGCAATCGGTTTTGTCGTCATTCGTTGCGCTGTACAGGCCAGATATCCTACTCCTTCAAGAGGTTAAGCTTGCTGCTTCACAACAGCTTGCTAACCTACCTGGCCGTCGCAGTCAATATCCATCTGCGCAGTTCTTCACCAACTCATCTTCGCCACATGGACAGGGGGTTGCTACCATCATATTCAACCCCTCCATTGTGGTGTCGAACTGCGTCTTTGACTGTGAGTGCAGGGTAATATCTTTGGACCTCCTGCTATCTGGTCTCAAATTCCGATTGCTTAATGTGTACGCCCCGTGTTTAGCAGCAAAGAAACAGACATTCTTTGAAGACCTGGACTTCTACCTGTGCTCGTCCTTGCCTGCAGTGGTTGCTGGGGACATCAATTGCCATCCGGATGAGAACAACACCTTTTCATCTGGGTACGTCTACCAGTTGTGCCAGAGGAATGCACTATTCGATCTGTGGGCGTCTTCTTTCCATTCCAACCAATTGGGGTCCACTTTTCATCAAGGGCCCTCTATGTCATCAAGGTTGGACCTTTTTCTAGTAGACGCCACTTTCGCTGGTGCCCCTTGTTCCAAGGAGGTCATCTTTTGCACTTTTTTAGACAACAGTGCCATCAAGTGATCCTGGAACCCCCCATTCCCAGCCTACTCTGCAGGTACTACTTCGGACAATTGGTTCCTGAACGTTTCTCTGCTTGACTTCGATAGATACAAGGGAATGTTCGTTCGGTTTGTGGAAAGACATCATCACAACCTGCCTCCGTCGCTAGCTTCGTGGCTTTCTTTTAAGTCTAAGCTCCGTCGCTTCTTTAGAAAGATTGGGTGTGATGCTGCTAGACGCAATCGGCGCCATCTCCTCATGCTCCAAGAAATCCTGCGCCTCCTCCGCTGTTCCATCCCGAAGGGGGTATGTGCTGATGACATCCGCCAGGTGAAGAGTGAGATCAATGCTCTAATGATCAGCAAGGCCGCCGGCAGAGCTCTCAGGGCCGAACTGTCCTGGGCGTCTGACGTCCGGAATATGTCGTCAGCTGCGTTCGCTGAGGAGAGGCGTCGCGCGAACAAGAAGAGGTTCCATCGTTTAGTGGTGGAGAATGGGATAGTGGAAACCGACGCTGACATCTTGTCGGCTTTTCACTCCCATTTTTCATCATTTTTTGGCCACCCAGTCTTTCAATACGACACCACGACGAATTGGATCGAGGCATTTAGACCTTTCACTGCGGATGCTGACCTGTCAATTACCCGTCCCTTTTCCGAAGATGAAGTCAAAACGTTTCTGTCGATGGATGGCCGTCATCAGTCCAACCCTGGATTAGACGGCATCCCGTATTCGTTCTACAATGCGACTTGGAAACTTCTTGGGCCTTTCCTGGTGCAAGCTTTCAACTCCATACTTAAGGACCCTTCCTCCATCACGTCGGACTTTACCGCGGGGAGAATCATCTTACTCCCCAAGGTACCGAATTCTGAACTCGTCACCCAGTGGAGGCCTATTACTCTACTCAACACAGATTATAAGGTCTTCACAGGTGTGCTCCAGCAACGTCTAAAATGCTTTGCCGACAAATTCTTCGATCCGGGACAATTCTGCTCTATTTCATCTCGCAGGATGTCCGACAACATCATCACCATCAAATATGTTATGGAGGAAGCATGTGTGCGCCGTTAGACTATTGCCGTCCTAAGTCTTGATCAGGAAAAGGCTTTCGACAAGGTGAATCACGTGTTTCTTTTCCGAGTGTTTCACCATCTTCATCTTCGGAAATTTGCTACGATTATCTCAGCACTGTATGCTTCTGCCACGTCATGCGTGGCGCTTAATGGCTCCAATTCGCTTTTCTTCGAACTGTCCAAAGGCGTTAGGCAGGGGCGTCCAATCTCTCCCCTCTTATATATTTTCTATTTGGAGCCATTATTACAATTTGTTAATCGCCACCCAGATGTCCGGGGGTACGATTTGCCAGCTGCTTACATCAACTTCCGTACGCTGGCATACGCTGATGATGTAGTGTTTTTTGCATCTGATGCGTATTCCCTGGGCATCTATAAAGAATCTTTCGATCACTTTAGCACTTCGACGAGAAGTTCCATCAATCTCGTCAAGTCTAAAGGCATCGCTATTGGGAAGTGGACAGTGGACTATCTTCAAACCCTCCTAATAACGTGGTGTGAGCAAATCAGAGTGCTGGGATAAGTCTTCTCTTTTCTACCCGAGATGGACTCTCGTCACTGGCAGCAAGTTATTGACAAGTATTTGTCCCGCCTTGGCAAGAACTTTCGTTATTCCTCCTCGATGTTTGTCAAGGCGAGGTTCATCAAGTCACACAACTTGTCCCTGTTGACATCGAAATGCCTATTCGCCTTGCCATCTCCTCAACTTTTGATAAAGCCCCACGGTGCCATTGCAGACTGTATTTGGGGGTATGCAGCAGCCCGTCATCCCCTTCACCGGGAACTGCTGTATATACCCTTCAAGGGAGGAGGCCTGGGCCTGCCTAACATCTGGCACTACCTCATTGCGGCCAGAATGGCTGCCTTGATCCGGCTCTTCCTTCTTCCCCCCTTCCATCTGGGCCAATTTTCTCTTCCTGCACCTGTGTTTCTTCTTCAAGGTGAATGGGCTACCAGTTTCCACTTCGCTGCCAGTGACAATCAACCTATGATCTCCTGGGTTGTACCACCGAATCCATGGAGACTTAGCGACCTTTATTAAAGATCTGCGTCAGGTAGACCCACAAGACTGGGGAAGCCTACGTCTATCTTGGTTCTTCCAGGGCCGACCGGGGTGCGTCTTCTGACATCGTGCGCTGGCACCCCGAATATCCATGGTCAGCCATCTTGAAGGCCATCAAGTCCTTCGCCTTCGAGAGGACTGTGTTTAATTTTCAATGGCGCCTGCTGCACCATGGATTCTTTACTCTCCAACGTCTACATCAGTGGGGAGTAGTTCCTTCTGCTGGTTGCCTGTTTTGTGGGTCTAATGAATCCATCGACCATGTCTTTTTCGAGTGCCCGTTCGCACATTCCATCTGGGATCGCCTTTCATCACATTTTAGTCTGACTGCCTTCTCCATCCAGTCAGTGCGATTTCTGATGGACTACTCCACCGGTGTTGCTTGTAAGCTGGACCTGGCCACTTCTATCGCCTTCATGATTAGGGAGCTTTGGCTGGCTCGTCAGCAACGACTTGCTTGTGTGTCTCTGCCAGCCTCAGCCATATGGAGAAGAGGTGCCTCCCATCTTAGGTCGTTCCTCCGGCTTGAGTGGCCACGGCTTGGACCAGCTACGTTTTGGAGACGCTATTCGTCATCTCAGCGTCTCTGTAAGGTCATTGGAGGGGATACGAACAACATCTCGTATATCATCACCTTTCCCCTCAACATCGATGACCCACCAGTGAGCGGACGGGCCTCCTCTTGAGGCTTTACATAGGAGCAGCCCTTGAAGGCTGCCCGTACTCCTATCGCATGTGCGCCTGGGCACCCTGCCGGTTTTACGATCCAAGGGTGCCCCTCTGGAACCATACCACCGGCTCCAGTTTCAACAGCGAATTTCCATCTTGTGTTTACCGCCTCTTCAGTGTGTCTTCTATAGTATAATCTTCAAACAAAATGTAGTAACTTATATATATATTTTTTCCCTTCATTAATATCAGGACATGTAAAAAACGTTTCAATTTTCACCCTCACCTGTTAATTCTGTAGAGATGGACATTCTTTTTCATAAACTGTGATTCAGATTTTTCTGGTTTCCCAGACAACCTCTTCTCCGGATATCATTTTCATCCAGCTTTTAACATGTAAACCTCCACACTGTTATAGTGCCTCATGCTGATTGGGACTTAGTTAATTTTTTTATTGGGACAATTTAACCTTTCTAAATTCATTTAAATTTTTTGGTCATTTTTTCTTTTCTGTCTTCAGTCTAGGCCAATATGTAATTTGAAATTATTCTTTTATCAATTTTTTGGGGGGCGGGCTTAATTTTTTAAGTTGTGTCCCATTAATTTTGTCTGCATCCTGTATGTAGCTGATGCTGAGTAGTCCTATTTAATTCTTATTTAAGCTAAAATGATATTTTAATTTTTTTTCATGTCTATGTAATATGAAATTTTGAATTTTTAAGAGAATGTTTCTTCTCTTACATTTTGTTAGTGGTTGAATCAATCCATGAGTTATTTTAAGCTCATTGGTTATCCATGCAGTAATAATCTGAATAAACTTGTGTTATGTTACCCTGCCCCTTTTAATATTAAAATTTCAATGTCTGATTTTGTGTTGGCCACACATTCGGTTTATAACCAATTTTTCTATGCAAACATTCTGTGTAAGTCATACTTTTCCTCTTAAAATTATCGTAATAACTTGGCTTGATTCAAGTATTAGGATAATATTAATTCTGTACCTTATTTGCAATTCCATAACAAAACCTGCAATATTTCTTGGGGAAATTTGATTTTTTTACTTTCTAAAAAATAAATGTGGGATTAATTCTTTTAAATTTCTGTTTATAAAATTCAGTTATTTTCTACTCCTTTGTCTTTGTTTCACAAATTAATTTTATACACACCTATTAAGCTTAATCCAGCCAATTTCCAAAACTTAACATTCTGGTAAAAAAAAAATAACACAACGCAATGTCTGATTAAAATGATGTTTGAATCATAAATCCACTAAATGGCACTTTAGTAATTTATTTTCTCGGTGCTAGTGGAGCATCTTAAGTAATTTCTCCTAACAAATTGTATATATAAACATATCTTTTCCTTTAATGAGAATTTACTATTTTTGAATAAAGGGCAAACTTTAAGTTTTTTATCTCTGGTACCGTGAACATATTATTAACATTTTCCTACAAGTAATAACTGGTGCTAGTTTGTTTGCTTGACTCAGTAACTTCCTACTAAATATAACATTGGGTGGTTGAACATTATAAAAATGTTCTTGAATTATAAGTATTGATCTACCTTTTCATATTTAGTTCACCGACCATAAACTCATGGTCGTGACACATTGAAAATTTCAGTTGAACTTTTAAAGTTCCACATATACCAGGTTCCATGAAACAAATTTTGACTATCTTCATTTCACGTTATATTCATTCATGACACATCATTCCAAATCGTTTGATATATTACAGGCCATATTTTAGCATTGAAAGTTCTAATGAACTATAATGATTCCACTAAGTCAGATTCTATTGGACAAATTCTACTATCATTAATTTTACGTTATATTCATTCATGACACATCATTCCAAGACGTTTGATACATTACATGCCATATTTTAGTTTGGAAAGTTCCAATCAACCATAATCGTTCTACTAAACCAGATTCCTTGAAACCAATTTCCGCCATCATTATTTTACATTATATTCTGTCAAGACACGCCATTCCAGTTCGTTTGATATATAATATGTTATATTTTGGCAATGACAGTTCTAATGAACGATAATGGTTCCACTAAACCAGGTTCCTTGAGACCAATTTTGACTAACATTAAATAACGTTATATTTTTTCATGACCTATCATTCCAAGTCGTTTGATATATTTCATGCCATATTTTACAATTCAAAGTTCCAGTGAAACGGAATGGTTCCACACAAACTAGGTTCATTGAAACAATTTTTGACTATAATTAATTTTACGTTATATTCACTCATGACACATCATTCAAAGTCGTTTTATATATTACATGACCTATTTTGGCATTGAAAATTCCAATGAACCATAATGGTTGCACTAAACCAAGTTTGTGGTAACCAATTTTGAGTATAAATAATTTTACATGACGTAGTTTAGCATTGAAAGTTCCGATGAACATTTATTTTTCTAGAAAATCAGCTTACTTGAAACCAGTTTAAGTATCACTATTTTCATTATATTCTTTCATGACAAACTAATATAAGTCTTTTGATATATTACATGCCATATTTTAGTTTTGAAAGTTCCAATAAACCATAATGGTTCCACAAAACCAGGTTCCTTGAAACCAATTTATACTATTAATAATTTTTTCGTTATATTTATTCATGACACAACAATCCAAGTCTTTTGAAATATTACATTCCATTTTTAGCATTGAAAGTTCAAATGAACCACAATTGTTCACTAATCAGGATCTGTAAAACCAATTTTGAGTATAAATAATTTTACGTTATATTCATTTATGACACATCATTACAATACGTTTGATATATTACATGCTATATTTTTGCATTGACAGTTCCAATGAACCATAATAGACCCACTAAACCAAGTTTGTTGTAACCAATTTCTAAAATCATTATTTTAGGTTGTACTCATTCATGAAACATCATTCCGAATCGTTTGATTTATAACATGCCATATTTTAGTAAGGGAAGTTCCAATGAACAATAATGGTTCTACTAAACCAGGTTCCTTGAAACCAAATTTGACTAACATTATTTTACATTATATTTTTTCATGACCTACCATTCCAAGTCGTTTGATATTTTTCATGCCATATTTTACCATTCAAATTCCAGTGATACGTAATTGTTCCACACAAACTAGGTTCATTGAAACCATCTTTGACTATAATTAATTTTAGGTAATATTCACTAATGACACATCATTCAAAGTCGTTTTATATATTAAATGACATATTTTGGCAATGAATGTTCCAATGAACCATAATGGTTCCTTTAAACTAGGTTTCTTGGAACCAATTTCGACAATCATAATTTTTTAAGTTACACTCTCTCTTGACACATCATTCCAAAAAGACGATATATTATATGTTATATTTAGCA
Organism: Rhysida immarginata; assembly: GCA_023313115.1. NCBI lineage: Eukaryota > Metazoa > Arthropoda > Chilopoda > Scolopendromorpha > Scolopendridae > Rhysida > Rhysida immarginata. The sequence continues at coordinate 81,389 of JAHWFO010094130.1, forward strand.
TTTAAAGTTCCAATGAACCACAATCATTCCACTAAATGAGATTCCTTCTAACCAAGTTCTACTGTCATTAATTTTACGTTATATTTATTCTTGAAACATTATTCTCACTCGTATGAAATATCACATGGCGTCTTTTGGCAATGAAAGTTCCAATGAAAAATAATGATTCCACTAAACTTGGTTTGTTGAAACCAATTTGGACTATAATTAATTTTACGTTATATTCATTCAAAACACATCATTCCAAGTCGTTTGATATATCACATGACGTATTTTATCATTAAAATTTTTGATGGACCTTTATGGTTCTACAAAACCAGGCTCATTGAAACCATTTTTGACTATCATTATTTTACATTATAATCTTTCATGACACACAATTCAAATCCGTTTAATATATTACATTTTATATTTTGGCATTGATAGTTCCAATGAACGATAACTTTTCTATAACAGGTTATTTTTCTACTATAACAGGTTCCTTAGAACCAAGTTCTACTCTCATTAATTTCATTTTATATTCATTCATGAAACATTATTCTCAGTCGTTTGATATATCACATGACGTATTTTGGCAATGAAACTTCCAATGAAACATAATAGTTCCACTAAACCTGGTTTGTTGAAACCAATTTTGACTATAATTTTTTTTCGTTATATTCAGTCATGACACATCATTTCAACTCGTTGGATATATAACATAATATACTTTAGCATTGATAGATCCAATCAACCATATTGGTTGCACTAAACCATGTTCTTTAAAACCAATTTTAACTATCAATAATTTTACGTTATATTCATTCATGACACATCATTCTATGTCTTTTGATATATTACATGCTAAATTTTAGCATTCACAGTTCCAATGAACTTTAATGGTTCCATTAAATCAGATTCCATGTAACCAAGTTCTACTATCATTAATTTCACGTTGTATTCATTCATGAGACATCATTCCAAGTCTTTTGATATATTACATGCCATACTTTAGCATTGAACCAATATCAATTTCAATTTCACTTGGAACCAATTTCAACAATCAATTATTATAAGTTTTATTCATTTATGAAACATCATTCCATTTTTTAATAAAATTAATTTTACGTTATATCCATTCATGACGTATCATTCCAAGTCGATTGATACATTACATGCCATATTTTAGCAATGAGAATTGTAAACGACAAAACTGGTTCCAGTAAACCGGATTCCTCAAAACCAATTTTCATTATCAATAAATTTACGTCATATTCATTCATGACACATCATTCCAATTCGTTTGATATATTACATCCCTTATTATAGCATTGAAAGTTCTGAAGAACCATTATGGTTCCACACAAACCAGTTTTGGCTATAATTAGTTTTACGTTATATTCATTCATGAAACATCATTCCAAGTCGTCTGATATATCTCTTGACGTATTTTAGCAATGAAAGTTCAAATGAACTATAATGATTCCACTAAACGTGGGTTGTTGAAACCAATTTTGACTATAAACAATTTTACGTTATATTCATTCATGACACATCATTCCAATTTGTATTATATATTATATGACATATTTTGGCAATGAATTTTACAATGAAGCATAATGGCTCTACTACACCAATTTTGTTGAAACCAATTTTGTCTAATAATTATTTTACGATTTATTCATTCATGACACATCACTCCAAGTCTTTTTATATTGTACAGGCCGTATTTTAGCATTGATATTTCCAATAAACCATAATTGTTCCTTTAAACTAGGTTCCTTGGAACCAATTTCGACAATCAATAATTTTAAGTTATACTCATACATGAAACATCATTCTAAGTCGTTTGATATATTCCATGCCATATTTTATTATATAAAGTTCCAATGAACTACAACGGTTCGACTAAACCAGGTTCCTTAAAACCAATTTTGACTAACATTATTTTGAATTTTATTTTTTCATGACACACCATTTCAAGTCGTTTTATATATTTCTTTCCATATTTTACCATTCAAGGTTCCAGTGAAAACGTAATGTTTCCACACAAATTAGGTTCATTGAAACCAATGTTGACTATAATAAATTTTACGTTATATTCACTCATGACACATCATTCCAAGTCGTTTGATATATTAAAGACATATTTTAGCATTAAAAGTTCCAATTCATGACACATCATTACAAGTCGTTTGATATACTGCACGCCATATTTTTGTAGGGGAAGTTCCAATGAACTATAATGGTTCTACTAAACCAGGTTCCTTGAAACCAATTTTGACTAACATTATTTTAGATTATATTTTTTCATGACACACAATTCTAAGTCGTTTCATATATTTCATGCCATAGTTTACCATTCAAAGTTCCAGCGAAACATAATGGTTCCACACAAACTAGGTACATTGAAAGCAATTTTGACTATAATTAATTTCACGTTATATTCACTCATGACAGATCATTCAAAGTCGTTTTATATACTACATGGCATATTTTGGCATTGAATGTTCCAATGAACCAAATTGGTTCCTCTAAACCAAGTTTGTTGTAACCAATTTAGAGTATAAATAATTTTACATTATATTCTCTGATGACACAACAATCCAAGTTATTTGATATATGACATTCCATTTTTAGCATTGAAAGTTACAATCAACCACAATGGTTCTACTAAACCAGGATCTTTAAAACCAATTTAGTTTATCAGTAATTTTACGTTATATTCATTTATGACACATCATTACAATTGGTTTGATATATTACATGCTATATTTTAGCATTGACAGTTCCAAAGAACTATAATGGTTCCACTAAATCAGATTCCTTGTGACCAAGTTCTGCTATCATAAATTTCACGTTATATTCATTCATGACACATCATTTTAGTTCATTAGATATATTACAAGACATATTTTGGCAATGAAAGTTCCAATGAACCATAATGGATCCACTTAACCAAGTTTGCTGTAACCAATTTCAAAAATCACTAATTTTAGGTTATACTTATTCAAGAAACATCATTTCAAGTCGTTTCATATAACACATGACGTATTTTAGCATTGAAAGTTCAGATGAACCATTACGGTTCTACAAAACCAAGTTCCTGGAAACTAATTTTTACTTTCATTATTTTACATTATATTTTTTCATGACACATCATTCCAATTCGTTTGATATATTACATGCAATATTTTAGCATTAAAAATCCCAATCAAC
>JAHWFO010094130.1:84596-110733 GCA_023313115.1 Rhysida immarginata
TGATATATTACATGCAATATTTTAGCATTAAAAATCCCAATCAACCATAATGGTTCCACTAAACGTGGTTTCATGAAACTAATTTTGACTATAAATAATTTTACGTTATATTCATTCATGACAAATCATTCAAAGTCGTTTTATATATTACATGACATATTTTGGCAATGAATGTTCCAATGAATCATTATGGTTCCACTAAACGAAGTTTGTTGTAACCAATTTTGAGTATAAATAATTTTACGTTATATTTATTCATGATACAACAATCCAAGTCTTTTGATATATGACATTCCTTTTTTAGCATTGAAAGTTACAATCAACCACAATGGTTCTACTAAACCAGGATCTTTAAAACCAATTTTGACTATCAGTAATTTTACGTTATATTCATTTATGACACATCATTCCAATTCGTTTGATAAATTACATGCTATATTTTAGCATTGACAGTTCCAAAGAACTATAATGGTTCCACTAAATCAGATTCCTTGTGACCAATTTCTACTATCATAAATTTTACGTTATATTCATTCATGACACATCGTTTTAGTTCATTTGATATATTACATGCAATATTTTAGCATTAAAAATCCCAATCAACCACAATGGTTCCACTAAACGTGGTTTCATGAAACTAATTTTGACTATAAATAATTTCACGTTATATTCATTCATGACACATCATTCAAAGTCGTTTCATATAACACATGACGTATTTTAGCATTGAAAGTTCAGATGAAACATTACGGTTCTACAAAACCAAGTTCCTTGAAACTAATTTTCACTTTCATTATTTTACATTATATTTTTTCATTACACACCATTCCAAGTCGTTTGATATATTACATGCTATAGTTTGGCTTTGAAAGTCCCAATGAACCATAATGGTTCCATTAAACCATGTTTGTTGAAACTAATTTTGACTATAATAATTTTACGTTATATTCATTCATGACACATCATTACAAGTTGTTTTATAGATTACTTGACATATTTCGGCATAGAGTACCAATGAACCATAATGTTTCCACTAAACAAAGTTTGTTGATACCAATTTTGACTATAAAAAATTTTACGTTATATATATTCATGACACACCATTCCAACTCATTTGATTTATTACATGCCATATTTTAGTATTGGAAGTTCCAATGAACTATAATGGTTCCTCTAAACCAGGTTCCTTGAAACCAATTTTGACTAACATTATTTTACATTATATTTCTTCCTACACATCATTCCAGGCCGTTTGAAATATTTCATGCCATATTTTAGTATTGAAAGTTCCAATGAACTACCATGATTCCACTAAACAAGGTTCCGTGAAACTAATTTTGACTAAGATTATTTTACATTATATTTTTTCAGGACACACAACTCCATTGATATATTTCATGCTATATTTTACCATTCAAAGTTCCAGTAAAACGGAATGGTTCCACACAAACAAGGCTCATTGAAACCAATTTTTACTATAATTAATTTTACGTTATATTTACTCATGACACATCATTCCAAGTCGTTTGATATATTACAAGACATATTTTGGCAATGAATGTTCCAATGAACCATAATGGTTTCATTAAATTAGGTTCCCTGAAACCAATTTTGACTAACATTATTTTACATCATATATATTTTCATGACCTACCATTCCTAGTCGTTTGATATATTTCATGCCATATTTTACCATTCAAAGTTCCAGTGATACGTAATGGTTCCACATAAACTAGGTTCATTGAAACCATCTTTGACTATAATTAATTTTACGTTATATTCACTCATGACACATCATTCAAAGAACTATAATGGTTCCACTAAATCAGATTCCTTGTGACCAAGTTCTGCTATCATAAATTTCACGTTATATTCATTCATGACACATCATTTTAGTTCATTAGATATATTACAAGACATATTTTGGCAATGAAAGTTCCAATGAACCATAATGGATCCACTTAACCAAGTTTGCTGTAGCCAATTTCAAAAATCACTAATTTTAGGTTATACTTATTCAAGAAACATCATTTCAAGTCGTTTCATATAACACATGACGTATTTTAGCATTGAAAGTTCAGATGAACCATGATGGTTCCATTAAACCATGTTTGTTGAAACTTATTTTGACTACAATAATTTTACGTTATATTCATTCATGACACATCATTCAAAGTTGTTTTATGGATTATTTGACATATTTTGGCATTGAATGTAACAACGAACCATAATGTTTCCACTAAACAAAGTTTGTTGATACCAATTTTGACTATAAAAAATTTTACGTTATATATATTCATGACACACCATTCCAACTCGTTTGAAATATTTCATGCCATATTTTAGTATTGAAAGTTCCAATGAACTATCATGATTCCACTAAACAAGGTTCGTTGAAACTAATTTTGACTAACATTATTTTACATTATATTTTTTCAGGACACACAACTCCTTTGATATATTTCATGCTATATTTCACCATTCAAAGTTCCAGTGAAACGGAATGGTTCCACACAAACAAGGCTCATTGAAACCAATTTTGACTATAATTAATTTTACGTTATATTTACTCATGACACATCATTCCAGTTCGTTTGATATATTACATGCCAAATTTCAGCATTGAAATTTCCAATGAACTATAATGGTTTCATTAAATTAGGTTCCTTGAAACCAATTATGACTAACATTATTTTACTTACTTACTTACTTACTTTTCAAACCCGCTTATCCGTTAGGGTCGCGGGGGCAGCAGCCCTATGGAGGGTCTCCAGCGATCACGATCTTCCGCCATCAGGCGCATGTCCTCCCTGGTAATATCCAAGCGACTCGAACCCAGATTCTCCATGTAGTCTAGCCACCTGGTTCTAGGCCGACCCCTTGGTCTCTTACCCACCGGCTTGGAAAATAACAACTGCCTAGGAAGACTAGATTGCGGCATCCGTATCACGTGGCCATACCAGCGCAACTGAGATCTCTCAATGCGGAGAAGTAGCGGCTCAACACCTAAAGATTCCCTTATTGTGCTGCTGTACACTCTATCTAGTAGGGTAACACCTGCCACACCTCTCAGGAATCTCATTTCGGCCGCTTGTACCCGCGATCGCACTCTTTCGGTCATTACCCAAGCCTCATGACCATAGGTGAGAATGGGGACAAAAATATATTTGAAGACGGAGAGCTTGGCTTTGTTACCTATTTTTATTTTACATCATATATATTTTCATGACCTACCATTCCTAGTCGTTTGATATATTTGATGCCATATTTTACCATTCAAAGTTCCAGTGATACGTAATGGTTCCACATAAACTAGGTTCATTGAAACGATCTTTGACTATAATTAATTTTACGTTATATTCACTCATGACACATCATTCAAAGTCGTTTTATATATTACATGACATATTTTGGCATTGAATGTTCCAATGAACCATAATTTTTCCACTAAACCAAGTTTGTTGTAACCAATTTTGAGTATAAATAATTTTACGTCATATTCATTCATGACACATCATTCCAATTCCTTTGATATATTACATGCCATATTTTAGCATTGAAAGATCCAATCAACCATAATGGTTACACTAAACTAAGTTCCTTAAATCTATTTTTGACTATCATTAATTTTACGTTACATCAACTCCTGACACATCATTCCAATTCGTATGATATATTACATGCCATATTTTAGCATTGAATATATCAAAAATCCCTAATGGTTCCACTAAACCAGGTTCCTTGAAACCAATTTTAACTAACATTATTTTACATTATATTTTTTATGACACATCATTCCAAGTCGTTAATATATTATATGCTATATTTTAGCATTTAAAATTTCAATCAACTATAATAGTTCTACTAAACCAGGTTCCTTAAAACCAATTTTGACTATGAGTAATTTTACGTTAGATTTATAAATGACACATCATTCCAATTCGTTTGATATATTACATGCCATATTTTAGCATTGAAAGTTGTAATTCATGACACATCATTCTAGATCGTTTAATATATTACATGCCCTATTTCAGCATTGAAAGTTCCAATGAACTATAATAGTTCCATTAAACAAGGTTAAATGAAACCAATTTTGACTATCATTTTTTTACGTTATATTCATTCACGACACACAATTCCATTTCGTTTGATATATTGCATGCTATATTTTAGCATTAAAAGATCCAATGAACTATAATGATTCCAGTAAATCAGATTCCTTATAACGAAGTTCTTCTATCATAATTTTTACGTTATATTCATTTATGAAACATCATTACATTTCGTTTGATATATTACATTGCATATTTTAGCATTGAAAGTTCCAATCAACCATAATGGTTCCACTAAACCAGGTTCCTTGAAACCAATTTTGACTATCAATAAGTTTACCTATAACTCATTCATGACACTTCATTCCAGGTCGTTTAATATATCACATGACATATTTTGGCAATGAACTATAATGGATCCACTAAACCTAGTTTGTTGTAACCAATTTTGAAAATAATGAATTTTACGTTATATTCATTCATGACATATCATTCCAATTCCTTTGATACATTACATGCAATTATTTTGCATTGAAAGTTCTAAGCAACCATAATGGTTGCACTAAACAAGGTTTTATAAAAACAATTTTGACTATCAGTAAATTTACGTTATATTCATTCATGACACATCATTCCAATTCGTCTCATACATTACTTGCTATATTTTAGCATTGAAAATTCTAATGAACAATAATGGAAAACATCAGCAAATTGGGTATTTCTCTGGAGTTGGCAACACGAAGGCTTAAGGCGACTGAAAGACGACCTAACAGTTCAGAAGAACGAAGACAACAATATTAAACATTCATGAAACAATATGTACAATTAGGCCATAGGACAGAAGGGTCAAATCAAGCAGAATCAAGCAATACACTCAACTGTCTACCTCATCATTTTGTTGTGAAAGAAGACAGTACTACTATGTTTGGTGTTTGATGCATCAGTAATGACATCAACTGGTCTTTCTTTAAATGATACGTAATGATTGGAGGCAAATTGCAACATGGCATGTCTGAAATATTGTTAAGATTCAGATCTAATCGATTTGCTATATGTGCTGATATAGAATAAATGTTTCGGCAGATATTGATCAAGCCTGAGGATCGTCAATATCAACATATACTTTGGCGCCAGCATCCATCACTTCCAATCAAAATCTATTAGTTAAACACACTAACGAATAGAGCAGCATGTGGGCCTTTTCTTTCGGTAAGAGCTATACAACAGCTCGCTAAAGATGTACCTCATGATTTCCCTCAAGCGGCAAATGTAGTCATGCAAGGTTTTTTTGTTGATGATCTTCTGACAGGAGCAGATACCATCAGCGATGCACAACATTTGTGCTGCGAAATTATTCAGCTACTTCAGCGTGGATGTTTTAATATAAGGAAGTGGTCAACAAGTGAGCCACAAGTATTACAGCATTTATCACCAGAGTTATGTAAAGATTATTCCTTGACACAGTTTGTGTTTGAAGATTCAGTCAAGACACTGGGTTTAGTATGGAACACCAAAAGTGACACCTTTATGTATCAAGTTTGTACATCAGACAAGGAAGAAGAGACAAAGAGGAGCATCCTCGCGGAGATTTCACATTTATATGATCCACTTGGTTGGTTATCTTTTATTGTCATTCGAGCAAAAATCATAATACAGAGATTGTTGTTGTCAGGCGTTGATTGGGACAATGAAAAACCAGTCAACATACAGAAAGAGTGGAAACAATTGAAAATTGATTTACCATCAGTACAGAAAATTCAGATTCCAAAATTTGATATTGATCAAAACAAGGAATTACAATTAAATGGATTTTGTGACGCATCTGAAGTAGCATATGGTGCAGTTTATTACGTGAGATCAGCAGATCTAAATGGAGAGGTGAATAATCATTTATTATGTGCCAAAACAAGAGGTGCACCGATAAAGCAAATTGCATTGCCCAGATTGGAATTGTGTGCTGCAGCACTGTTAACTAAGCTCTACAAAAGAGTGAAGGATTGTTTTGTGACATCCACTACCTCTAGTTTCTGGAGCTACGTTCCCGTCCAACAGGTAGGCGCCTGGGTTAGTGTGATGCCGAAAGTTCGAGGCAAAAAATGAGGTTGAAAACGACATGGAGATGTGGGGTTATTCTTTAATTCACATTTATCAACATTAACATGTTGCACAAAATAAAAAAGAAAAAATTCCATTAATAGAATGTTAAGGTTTAAACTTTCCGCAGTGCACTGCTCTACATACCTTAAGGGCCCTTATTTAAACATTAAATTTTATCCCATAAGTACATTGTCTCAAAGTTCCTTGGTGTGGTCATATGGTGCGCGCACGCGTTACTCACAGGGTGACAAATTACACCTGATTTAAACATGTGAGGTAGCAACCATGTGCATGGTAATCCGCTTAGTAAAGTACACCCAGAACCTCCGCATAAGTATTCCTTTAATTAACGCTGCTCCAGCGCTCAGTGTTTCTTTTGTTACCACTAGTGGAGGAGAAACACGGAAACCCCCCCTTGGCCAATTCTGAGTGCTTTAAATCTGCGAACTTGTTATCATAACTAAAGAACAATAATGTCTGACATAAAGAGCAGCTGTCCTAGTACTGCGCACTGGGGACAGCTACCTCACCAAAATTTATATTGCACTGCTGCATGCCACACCATATGATGTCACCACAATTGTCTCATACATTAAAGAAAAGCTTAACCTATAAAATTGTGTCTTCGATACATCTGAGGCATTTAACAGTTCCGTTAAAGAGAGCAATTTTTTGTTTCATTCGACTTCGCTTAATGCCCTACAGTCAATACCATCCAACCTTGTAGGGGAAGTTTTTATGTGGTGCATAAGACTTTCAGCATGAAGGAGGCCGTCGTCAAACGTGGTTTTCATGGTCTTTAAAAAATAAGTTCAAGCGCACTCACTAACTGTATCACCTTACTTCAGAGGGGAATTCAGCTACGAGAGTCTTTGACGAGTTCCTAGTGAGCATGAAGAAATGTCAATGTTGCCATGTCCTTGAGTTCGATTGGTCCAACAGACTTCAAATTAAGCTTTCCAACTATTTATGTACATTGCTGTATTCATAAATTAACCAAACTTGTTAATAAGATTAAATAGCCAACATTGTTTGAAGAATGTTTTCACTCATATTTACATTCTCTCCTTTTCCATGAAAATAGTATATATTTTTAAACTTAACATTTGCCTTCTGCCCCAGCAGAAAAAGTAATGCCTAAGACTAAACCTTAAACATTCCACACACAACCAACAAACATTAATTAATTTTTTATGGCCTCATGCCACGGACCAAAACAATGCCCTATCAACCATTTCAATTAGCTTGGCAACAAAACGACACAAGGTAATTAAAATAAAAACACTACAAACAACTAAAACAACGCCACAAAAGGGAACAATCACACTATAACCAATACACGCACAAAACAATCAATAACGCAACAATACCTGATTTAAATAATGAAGAGCTGATAAACGAAACAGTAATATTCTCTTAAATAATCTTAATCTTAAAACAAAAATGAATGCCTTGTACTTGCATTAAAATTAATTTTAATCACCAAAAGAAAAAGAATAGTAACCTCTGCCGGACACATGTAACATTAACTGACATGGAATGTCACAGTTTCTTATCTTTGAACTGGCAGGAATTCTTCTGGAGTGACTCAAAGGTTGTGCTTGCATGGCTTAAGGGTCATCTATCTCGTTGGAAATCATTTGTTGCCAATTGGGTTGCAGAGATCCAGGAAGCCATTTTTCCATGAGCAGTGGCATTATGTACCCACAAAGAGTAACCCAGCAGATTTTTCATCTAGAGGAGCTTTTCCAACTCAGTTGCTACATGCAGATAAGTGGTGGCATGGACCAGAATTCATCCTAAGGGAAAGGTCACACTGTCCTGCATTTCTTCAAGTACCAGATACAAAAGATGAGGAAAGGAAACGTATCATAACACTCACAGCTGTCAGCATGGATAATGAATTGTTAAATTGATATTCAACACTGCAGAGAGTACAAAGAATATCAGCTCTTATACTACGTTTTCTCCAAAACACGCGCCTTCCTGAACCTGATCGTCGGAAAGGAATTCTTTCTCCTGAAGAAACAGATGTCGCACTCAATGAATTGGTGAGACTTTTTCAGAAAAACAAGCCTTTTCTGAACTGATCAAGATCTTACAAGAAGGATCAACAAGTAAGCATTATAGAGCATTTACGAAAGTTCGCATTGATTATGGTGGCCCGTTTACCATCAAGGAAGCTAAGGGAAAAGGCAAAAAGACATAGAAAGCTTACATGGCATTATTTGTATTTTTTTCTATGAAGGCAGTTCACACTGAGTTAGTTAGTGATCAGACAACAGAGGCATTTATTGCAGCGCTTTGTAGATTTATGTCCAGACGTGCACTATGTAAAGACATTCACAGCGATAATGGAACCAATTTTCATGGTGCTTACAATGCACGTAAGAGCTTTACAAGCTTGTGAACAGTGACACTCACAATAAACTAATAACCAAAGAACTAATTAGGCAACACGTAGAATGGCATTTTATACCATCTAGAGCTCCACATTTTGGTGACTTATGGGAGGCCAGCATTAAATCTGCCAAACAACACTTACGTCGAGTCATAGGTGATACAGTATTAATCTTTGAGGAGTTGTATACTGTATTCACACAAATAGATGCCTGCTTAAATTCAAGACCGTTGTGTCCACTTTCATCAGGGCCTAATGATATTTCTGCTCTTACACCTGGCCATTTTCTCATCGGGGAGGCCCTGGTGAATCTTCCAGACCCAAACATTCTCCACTTACAGCAAAATAGACTTTCACGATGGCAAGTTATCCAACAAATCGAACAGTCCTTTTGGCAAAGATGGCATCAAAAATATTTGAATCAACTTCAACAACGACCAAAATGGCAAACACATCACCCAAACATGACTGTTGGACAGTTAATTCTGTTTAAGGAGGATCATCTTCATCCACTTTCATGGATACTTGGACGCATTGTAGAAACTCAGTCAGGCAGGGACAGTGTATTGAGAGTGTGTTCTGTGTAAACTAAGGCCCGTCTTCTAATTGTTAAACTGTGTTTGTTACCCATTTATTAATTTTTGTTTTTTCTAGTTGTTATTCCTTGTAGTCTCTAGCGATTTCTTTAATGATGAACATTTAACGTAAACATAAAAATATCAATTATTTTCTTGTTTTTCAAATCATTTGAAATTAATTATTTCAAGGTGGGCGGGGTGTTTTGTGTCGGTTTCAGTTTTAACATATAAGTTTCATTTAGACTTGTAAGTTTCAGTTTTGAATTTTGCAGTTGTTTCACTTTTTCTTTTTGGTTTTGATTTTACGCTTGTAGTTTTTGTTTTACCGGGTTTCAAAAATTAAAACTGGATGTGGCTGAATAAAACATGGCGGAGCAAGATTTGCTCTAAAACTACTGTCTCATTTATCACTGTTTAATTTAGTGTCTTTGCATAGCAAGCATACAGGTTCCACACAAACAAAATTCATTGAAACCAATTTTGAATATAATTAATTTTACGTTATATTCATTCATGACACATCATTCCAAATAGTTTGATATGTAACATGCTATATTTTAGCATTGAAAGTTCCAATGAAACATAATGGTTCCACACAAACCAGGTTCATTTAAACCAATTTTGAATATATATAATTTTACGTTACTTTCAATCATGACACATCAGTCCAAGTCGTTTGATATATTACATGCTATATTTTAGCATTGAAAGATCCAATCAACCGTAATGGTTCCACTAAACTAGGTTTCTTAAAACCAATTTTGACTATCAGCAATTTTACTTTATACTCATTCATGACACATCTTTCCAATTCGTTTGATACATTACATGCCATATTTTGGCATTGAAAGTTCCAATGTACTATAATGGTTCCACTAAATAAGATTCCATGTCACTAATTTCTACTATCATTAATTGAACGTTATATTCACTCATGAAGCATTAATCCAAGTCGTTTGATATATCACATGATGTATTTTAACACTAAAAGTTCTGCTAAATTATTATGGTTCTACAAAACCAGGTTCCTTGAAATCAATTTTGACTAACAATATTTTAATTGATATTTATGACTCACCATTCCAGGACTTTTGATATATTACCTGACATATTTTGCAATGAACTTTCCAATGAACCATAATGGATCCACTAAACCAAGTTTGTTGAAACCAATTTTGACTATAGTTAATTTTACGATATATTCACTCATGATACATCATTCAAAATTTTTTGATGTACTACATGACTTATATTAGTAATAAAAGTTTCAGTGAGCCTTAATGATTCCACTAAATCAGATTCCATGGAACCAAATTCTACTATCACTAATTTTAGGTTATATTCATTCATGACACTTCATTCCAAGGCATTTGATATATCACATGCCATTTTTAAGAATTGATGGTTCCAATCATTTAATATAGTTCCACTAAACCAGGTTGCTTGAAACCAGTTTCGACTATTATTTTTTTACATTATAATCATTTGTGACACACCATTCCATGTAGTTTAATATATTAAAAGACATATTTTGGCATTGAAAGGTCCAATGAACTATAATGGTTACAGTAATACAGATTCCTTAAAACAAAATTTTACTTTCATTAATATTACGTTATATTCATTCATGACACACAATTCCAAGTCGTTTGATCTCTTACATGCCATATTTTAACAATGAAACTTCCAATGAACCATACTTGTTCCAAACAAACCAGTTTTCTTGAAACCAAGTTTGATTATCATTAATCTTATGTTATATTCCTTTATGACACTTCATTCCAAGTCGTTTGATATATTACATGACATATTTTGGCATTGAAAGTTCCAATGGACTATAATGGTTCTACTAATACAGATTCCTTGGAAGCAAATTCTACTTTCATTCTAATTTAACGTTATATTAATTCATGACACACCATTCCATGTCGTTTGATATCTTACATGCCATATTTAGCAATGAAAGTTCCAATAAACCATGATGGTTCCAAACAAACCAGATTACTTAAAACCAGCTTCGACTATCAATATTTTACATTATAATCATTTATGACACACTATTTTATGTCATTTGATATAATAAATGATATATATTTGGCATTAGAAGTACTTATGAACCATAATGGTTCCATTAAACCAAGTTTGTTGAAACCAATTTTGAATATAATCAATTTTACGTTATATTCATTCATGACACATCATTCCAATTTGTATTATATATTACAAGACATATTTTAGCATTATTAGTTCCAATTCATGACACATCATTCCAAGTCGTTTGATATACTACACGCCATATTTTAGTAATGAAAGTTCCAATGAACTATAATCGTTCCACTAAACCAGGTTCCTTGAAACCAATTTTGACTAACATTATTTCACATTATATTTTTTCATGACCCACCATTCCAAGTCGTTTGATATATTACATACAATATTTTGGCATTGAATGTTCCAATGAAACATAATAATTCCACTAAACGTGGTTTCTTGGAACTAATTTTGACTATCAATAACTTTACGCTATATTCATTCATGACAAATTATTCAAAGTCGTTTTATATATTACATGATTCATTTTGATAACTCCAAAATGTTATCCTTTGTTTCTAATTATATATTTTATCAATTACAATATATTATTTATTATTTTGTACTGTTACAATTTGTCTGCATCTTCCGGGGACCAAACACGTCGGTCGTTTGGCCATACTGGCCCTGGGCAGATGCTATTGTATTTCCTTACCAAATAAATAAATAAATAAAAAATAAAAGGTTCCAATGAACTATAATGGTTCCACTGAACCAAGTTTGTTGTAACCAATTTTGAGTATAAATAATTTTACGTTATATTCATTCATGACACATCATTCCAGTTCGTTTGATAAATTACATGCCATATTTTAGCATTGAAAATTCCAATAAACCATAATGGTTTCATTAAACTAGGTTTCATGGAACCAATTTCGACAATCATTAATTTTAAGTTATACTCATTCATGAAACATCATTCCAAGTCGTTTGATATATCACATGACGTAGTTTAGCATTGAAAGTTCCGATGAACATTTATTTTTCTAAAAATTCAGCTTACTTGAAACCAGTTTAACTATCGCTATTTTACATTTTTTTTTCATGACAAACTAATATAAGTCGTTTGTTATATTAAATGCCATATTTTAGTTTTGAAAGTTCCAATAAACCATAATGTTCCACTAATCCAGGATCTGCAAAGCTAATTTTGACTATCAGTAATTTTACGTTATATTCATTTATGACACATCATTACAATTCGTTTGATATATTACATGCTACATTTTGGCATTGACAGTTCCAATGAACTATAATGGTTCCACTAAATCAGACTCCTTGAAACCAATTTAGACTATTATTATTTTTTTTCATTATATTCATTCATGATACATCATTCCAAATCGTTTGATATACTACATGACTTATATTAGTATTAAAAGTTTCAGTGAAAAGGGTTCCAGTTAATAGGATTCTTAGGGACCTAATTCTACTATCTTGAGTTTTACGTTATATTCATTTATGCCACATCATTCAAAGTCGTTTTATATATTACATGACATATTTTGGCATTGAATGTTCCAATGAACCATAATGGTTCCATTAAACCAAGTTTGTTGTAACCAATTTTGAGTATAAATAATTTTACGTTGTATTCATTCATGACACATCATTCCAGTTCGTTTGATATATTACATGCCATATTTTAGCATTAAATACTCCAAAGAACCATAATGGTTTCATTAAATTAGGTTCCTTGGAACCAATTTCGACAATCATTAATTTTAAGTTATACTCATTCATGAAACATCATTCTAAGTCGTTTGATATATCTCATGACGTAGTTTAGCATTGAAACTTCCCAAGAACTATTATGGTTCTACAAACCAGGTTTGTTAAAAACAATTTTGTCTATATTTATTTTCACGGTATATTTATTCAGGACACATCATTCCAAGTCGTTTGATATAATACATTGCATATTTTAGCGTTGAAAGTTCCCAATCAACCATATTGGTTCCACTAAACCAGGTTCCATGTAACCAATTTTGACACTCAATAAGTTTACGTATGAAAGTTGTAACATGCCATGTAACATGCCATATTTTAGCATTGAAAGTTGCAGTGAACCATAAAGGTTCCACTAAATGTGGTTTGTTCAAGCCGATTTTGACTATAATTAAATTTACGTAATATTCATTCGTGACAAATCATTCCTGGTCGTTTGATATATTACATGACATATTTTAGCATTAAAGGATCCAATGAATCATAATGGATCCACTAAACCAAGTTTGTTGAAACCAATTTTGACTATAGTTAATATTACGCTATATTCATTCATGACATATCATTCCAAGTCGTATGATATAATACAGGCCATATCTTAGCATTTAAAATTCAAATGAACCATATTGGTTCCAATAAACTAGGTTCTTTGGATCCAATTTTGATAATCAGTTTTTTTAAGTTATACTCATTCATGAAACACCATTCCAAGACGTTTGAAATATTACATGCTATATTTCAGCATTGACAGTTCAAATAAAAGATAATGGTTCTACTAAACCAGGTTCTTGGAACCAAATTCTACTATCATTAATTTCTCCCTATATTCATTAATGTCACATCATTCTAAATCGTTTGATATATTACATGCCATATATTACTATTGAAAATTCCAATGAACCAAAATGGTTCTTTAAACTAGGTTCCTTGGAAAAATTTCGACAGTCATTATTTTTAAGTTATAATCTCTCATGACACATCATTGCAAAACATATGATATATTACATGCATATATTACATAAATTTTCATTTAAAATTCCAATTAACAACAATGGCTTTATTAAATCAGATTCCTTCTAACCAAATTCTACTATCATTAATTTTACGTTATATTCATTCATAACCAACCGTTCTAAGTTGTTTGATATATTACATGCTTTGTTTTAGCAATGAAAGTTCCAATGAAGCATAATGGTTCCAAACAAACCAGATTCATTGAAACCAACTTCGACTGTCATTATTTTTCATTATAATCATTTATGACACACCATTTCAATTCGTTTAATATTTTACATGCTATATTTTAGAGTTGAAACTTCCAATGAACCATAATGGTTCCAATAACCTAGGTTCCTTGAATCCAATTTCTACAATCAGTTATTTTAAGTTATACTCATTCATGAAACATCATTCCAAATCGTTTGATATACCACATGACGTTTTGTAGCATTAAAAGCTCCGATGAACCATTATGGTTACACACCAAGCAGGTTCCTTGAAACCAATTTTTAATATCATAATTTTACGTTATATTCATTCACGACACATCATTACAAGTCGTTTGATATATTACATGCAATGTTTTAGCAATGTATGTTCCAATGAACCATAATGGTTCTATTAAACCAAGTTTGTTGAAACCGATTTTGATTATAATTAATTATACGTTATATTCATTCATGAAACAACATTCTAAGTCGTTTGATATACTATATGCCATATCTTAGCATTGAAAGTTCCGATGAACAATAATGGTTCCATTAAATCGGATTCCTTGGAACCAAATTCTACTATCAATAATTTTACGTTATATTCATTCATAACACACCATTCCAAGAGTCATCAAGATCCATTTCAGCGCATCTCTTAACTACTGATCTTCAAAAATTTTGGAATTTAGAAGAGGTACAACGTCAACTGTTTGTTACAGAAGAAACCACACAGTGTGAAGAACTTTTCCCAACAACACATTCACGGGACCAAAAGGGTCGGTATATTATATAGTAATGCAAGAAATAAAACACTCTTTTACCACAACGAGTAAAAAGAAAAAATACGACCTGTAAGTACTTTTCGAGAACGAATCTCTCATCTTCAGCAGGATTACCAGGGAGTAACACACAACAGCTGAGTGTGTAAAGAAAACAACTCCTAATTTATCGGGAATTTTAGCCTATTACAGAAAAGGCACACAAATAAGACTAATTATAGATGGTTAAACCATGACCAATGACAGAAAAGGCCACACGAATAGGTAAGTTCAGTGATTGGTCAAAGTTGAAAACCATTGAATCAGTTTGGAGTCCCCTATAAGTCCCTTGTCAGAGTTAAGAAGGTCACTGCTGTTGGTAGAGTGGATTTCTATGCTCTCAAAAGCGTCCAGGAGTCGTTTGTTTTTTATTGATCTTAAAAGTTTTAGATTTTGTACAGATAAATCATGTCCCGTGTCCAAGGAATGCTTTGCCATGGCGGAGAGGTTGCTTCTGCCGAACTTCCGGTGGGTCATAATTTGGCGGGCCGTTTGTCCTCGATAAAGCTTCGTACATTGAGAACATTTGATCTCGTAAATTCCTGAGTTCTGGAGTAGGGGAACCTTGTCCTTTGGGTTTCCAAGTAGAAGTTTTGCTTGATTTAAGTTGCTATAAGAAAGAGAAATATTATGGGCTTTGAAAACAGAGTGTAAACCTTTTATGAGCAGAGAATGAATGGATAATTATAAGAGAAAAGGACGAGACACAAAAACCCTGGAATGCAATAAATAGTAAATAAATACAACTGAAAAATTAAATAATAATTAACAGATAACAAAAAATAAATATATAAGTATAATCAAAATAAAACTAAAAAATCAAATAAAGAGCTGACGTTTCGGATAGAGCCTATCGTTTATCAAAGCAAAAAAGGATAATTCTCTAAAAGCAAATATAATATTAGAGAATTATCCTGAAGTAATGAAATTAGTACTAACGGACGGGTTTATATATAGTTTGCATGGGGAATAGTAAGGTAATATTGGCTGACAATCAAGAGAACAAATGAGATTAATTAGACGAACTGTTGGGATAGGACAAGACGGAGGACAAATAGGAAATAATAAGGGGGCGGCGAGAAAAATGTAATAGGATGAAACATATGAAAGTGAAATTATAAAAACGTTTAGGAATGATAGGGTGCCTAGCAAAAAGATTACATAAAATTATTCCTGATTATTAGTAGACAAAAAAGGGGGGGGGGAAGGGGCTGTCATGAAAGAATATTATTGACATTGTTCAAAAGTATCGATTGTATGATTCCCTGACTGTACTCGGTTTAAAAAATAAAAATTCCCTGACCATTCCCGGTCGCTAGTCACCCTGTAAAAAAGTCCCACATATAAGAGTAACGGATCAAAAGTAAAAAAATATGAAAGGACATTGAAGAACATTGAAAAGAATAAATAAAAGATAAGAAAGAAGAGAAAAAGAAGAAAAGGCCCCATAGGGCTTGCGACAAATTAGGGAATAGCTGAAGTTGGAAGGGGACATGGGAAAGGTAATGAGGAAATGGTGCCTTTGCTAAGGTTAATGCCATTAGGGGTGAGGGAATTAAATTTCCAAATAAGAAAAGACACGAATTGCTTTCTCTCTTTTTTGCTATGGAAGTTACTATGAAGAATATAAATGCTGATGGCCTGTAAAGAGTGACCAGGGGAATTAAAGTGTTTAGCGACAGGGGTGTCAGCATTGCTGAGAATATCAAACTTATGCCCGGCAAATCTGGAGCGTATGGTATTGCCTGTCTCTCCAACGTACTGTTTCTGGCATACTTTGCAATGTAACAGGTAAATTAAGTTGTGAGAAGTGCAGGTCAGGTTTTGGTTAATCTTGAAGGTAAAGGAGGAGGCACTGCTGGAAATGGAGGTAGCAGGGTTAAGAAAATGACAAACACCGCAACGCTTTGTATTGCAAGGAGAACATCCCTTAGTGGAAGTGCGTGGTTTAGTAATAGCAGCATTGACCCGAATATCTTTAAAATTAATTGTCCGTTTAAAAGAAACTTCAGGTGGTTCTGGTAGAATGGAGTGGAGAAGAGGAGAATTATCAATAATAGGTTGATATTTGCTTAGGATATTAAAAATGTCCTATTGAGGGTTGGATGAATGATAGGCTCTATTCGAAACGTCAGCTCTTTATTTGATTTTTTAGTTTTATTTTGATTATACTTATATATTTTTTATTTTGCTATCTACCTCATCATTTTGTTGTGAAGGAAGACAGTACTAGTACAAAGTTACGTGTGGTGTTTGATGCATCAGTAATGACATCAACTGGCCTTTCTTTAAATGATACATAATGACTGGAGGCAAATTGCAACATGACATATCTGAAACATTGTTCAGATCTAATCGATTTGCAATGTGTGCTGATATAGAATAAATATTTCGGCAGATATTGATCAAGCCTGAGGATCGTCATTATCAACATATAATTTGGCACCGGATATCCATGACTTCCAATCGAAATCTATTAGTTAAACCCAGTAACGTATGGAACATCATGTGGGCCTTTTCTTTCGGCTTTACAACAGCTCGCTAAAGATGTACCTCGTGATTTCCCTCAATAGGCAAATGTAGTCATGCAAGATTTTTTTTGTTGATGATCTTCTGACAGGAGCAGATACCATCAGCGATGTACAACATTTGTGCAGCGAAATTATTCAGCTACTTCAGCGTGGATATTTCAATATAAGGAAGTGGTCAACAAATGAGCCACAAGTATTACAGCATTTATCACCAGACTTATGTAAAGATTATTCCTTGACACAGTTTGTGTTTGAAGATTCAGTAAAGATATTGGGTTTAGTATGAAAAACCAAAAGTGACTTCTTTATGTATCATGTTTGTACATCAGACAAGGAAGAAGAGACAAAGAGGAGCATCCTCGCGAAGATTTCACATTTATATGATCCACTTGGTTGGTTATCTCTTATTGTCATTCGAGCAAAAATCATAATACAGAGATTGTGGTTGTCAGGCGTTGATTGGGACAAAGAAAAACAGTCAACATACAGAAAGAGTGAAAACAATTGAAAAATGATTTATCATCAGTACAGAAAATTCAGATTCCAAGATTTGTTATTGATCAAAACAAGGAATTACAGTTACATGGATTTTGCAACGCATCTGATGTAGCATATGGTGCAGTTTATTACGTGAGATCAGCAGATCTAAATGGAGAGGTGAATAATCATTTATTATGTGCCAAAACCAGAGTTGCACTGATAAAGCAAATTTCATTGCCCTGATTGGAATTGTGGGCTGCAGCACTGTTAACTAAGCTCTACAAAAGAGTGAAGGATTGTATCTTATCTTTGAACTGGCAGGTATTCTTCTGGAGTGACTCAAAGGCTGTGCTTTCATGGCTTAAGGGTCATCTATCTCGTTGGAACTCATTTGTTGCCAATAGGGTTGCAGAGTTCCAGGAAGCCATTTTTTCATGAGCAGTGGCATTATGTACCCACACAGAGTAACCCAGCAGATTTGTCATCTAGAGGAGCTGTTCCAAGTCAGTTGCTACATGCAGATAAGTGGTGGTATGGACCAGAATTCATCCTAAGGGATAGGTCTCACTGGCCTGCAATTCTTCAAGTACCAGATACAAAACATGAGGAAAGGAAACGTATCACAACACTCACAGCTGTCAGCATGGATAATGAATTGATAAATCGATATTCAACACTGCAGAGAGTACAAAGAATAACAGCTTTTATACTACGTTTTCTCCAAAACATGCGCCTTCCTGAACCTGATCGTCGGAAAAGAATTTTTTCTCCTCAAGAAACAGATGTTGCACTCAATAAATTGGTGATACTTTTTCAGAAAAACAAGCCTTTTCTGAACTGATCTAGATCTTACAAGAAGGATCAACAAGTAAGCATCAATACATGTCCCTTAGCCCTATTATAGACTAAACAGTATCATCAGGGTGGGCGGCAGACTGATTAACTCAGATGTATCCTACGATCAAAAGCACCCAATTTTACTGCCAACTAGTAATTGAATCTTACCATGAAAGGTTGTTACATCCTGGAACACAAGTTTTGTTAGCAAATCTTCGTCAAATGTTCTGGATGATTGATGGACGAAACACTGTTAGTTTCTACACTTATAAATGCATCGAGTGTTTTCGTATTAGAGCATCTGCATCCAAACAACACATGGCAGGACTTTCATGTTCTCGTATTCGGCAGAATAGAGCATTTATGAACGTTCGCATTGATTATAGTGGCCCGTTTACCCTCAAGGAAGCTAAGGGAAGAGGCAGAAAGACATAGAAAGCTTACATGGCATTATTTGCAGTTCACATTTGAGTTAGTTAGTGATCTGACAACAGAGGCGTTTATTGCAGCACTTTGTAGATTTATGTCCAGACGTGGACTATGTAAAGACATTTACAGCGATAATGGAACCAATTTTTATGGTGCTTACAATGCACTTAAAGAGCTTTACAAGCTTGTGAACAGTGACACTCACAATGAACTAATAACCAATGAAATAATTAGTCAACACGTAGAATGGCATTTTATTCTACCTAGAGCTCCACATTTTGGTAGCTTATGAGAGGCCGGCATCAAATCTGCCAAACAATACTTACGTCCAGTCATAGGTGAAAGAGTATTAACCTTTGAGGAGTTGTATACTGTATTCACTATAATAGAAGCCTGCTTAAATTCAAGCCCGTTGTGTTCACTTTCATCAGGGCCTAATGATATTTCTGCTCTTACACCTGGCCATTTTCTCATCGGAGAGGCCTGGTGAAACTTCCAGACACAAACCTTCTCCACTTACAGCAAAATAGACTTTCACGATGGCAAGTAATCCAACATATCTAACAGTTTTTTTGGCATCAAGAATATTTGAATCAACTTCAACAACGTCAAACACAACATCCAAACATGACTGTTGGACAGTTAGTTCTGTTGATGGAGGATAATCTTCATTCACTTTCATGGATACTTGGACGCATTGTAGAAACTCATCCAGGCAAGGACGGTGTAGTGAGAGTGTGTTCTGTGCAAACTAAGGCCGGACTTATTAAACATCCAATTGTTAAACTGTGTTTGTTAACCATTTAATAATTTTTGTTTTTTCTTGTTGTTATTCCGTGTACTCTCTAGCGATTTCTTTGATAATGAACATTTAACGTAAGCATAATGATATCAATTATTTTCTTGTTTTTCAAATTATTTGAAATTAATTATTTCAAGGTGGGCGGGATCTTTTGTGTCGGTTTCAGTTTTGACATATAAATTTCACTTTAGACTTGTCAGTTTCAGTTTTAAATTTTGCAGTTGTTCCACTTTCTCTTTTTGGTTTTGATTTTACCCTTGTAGTTTTTGTTTTACCGGGTTTTATAAAATAAAACTGGATGTAGCTGAAAAAAACATGGCGGAGCAAGGTTTGCTCTAAAACAACTGTCTCCTTTATCACTGTTTCATTTAGTGACCTTAACATAGCAAGCATACAGGTTCCACACAAACAAGGTTCATTGAAACCAATTTTGAATATAATTAATTTTACGGTATATTCATTCATGACACATCATTCCAAATAGTTTGATATTTAACATGCTATATTTTAGCATTGAAAGATCCAATCAACCATAATGGTTCCACTGAACCAGAGTACTTGGAAACAATTTCGACAGACATTAATTATAAGTTATACTCATACATGAAACATTATTCCAAGTCGTTTGATATATTACATGCCATATTTTAGCACTGAAAGTTCCAATGAAATATAATGGTTCTTCACAAACCAGGTTCATTTAAACCAATTTTGACTCTACATAATTTAACGTTACATTCTTTCATGACACATCATTCGTTTGATATATTATATGCTATATTTTAGCATTGAAAGATCCAATCAACCGTAATGGTTCCACTAAACTAGGTTCCTTAAAACCAATTTTGACTATCAGTCATTTTACGTTATATTTATTCATGACCCATCTTTCCAATTCGTTTGATACTTTACATGCCATATTTTAGCAATGAAAGTTCCAATGTACTATAATGGTTCCACTAAATAAGATTCCCTGTCACCAAGTTCTACTATCATTAATTTATTTATTTATTTATTTATTTAATATCACTGAGTAAGATATAATAACGTCCAACTAGGTCCGTTATGGTTCAAGACCGACGAGTTAGGGCCTAGTGGTCATCCATAATATATACAACAATGGTAAATACAATGTGTTTAGTTAGTGGAAAATAAATTATTGAAATATAATGTATTTTGGGGTTAAGTAACAATAGGAATATTTCGCTGAGAGATAGAATTCATAATTGGAGTATATAGTTTATACAATAAACAATAAAGAGACAAAAAAGCATAATAGATTAACGTTATAAACCCAAATGATTATATTAAATCATTATTAGGCATAGAATAAAATACATAAGATTTTAACTGTTTAAGGAAACCAGTGGTACTAGATATGGAGCGGAGCTCGATAGGGAGACCAGCCCAGTATTTAATGCCTATGTAAGATAAGCATCTCCTACGGCAGTTCAGCTTGGAAGCCTTATAGCTCGTGAAGAGCTTGTTGGATAGCGATGGCTGTCAGCATTTCTAATTAGAGGAATTGGGGTCGAGATCGATAAAACTGCATTGTTTACTTTATATATGAAAACATATATTCGAATGAAATATATCCGATATACTGTATATATATGAAGTTTCTCAAAGTAAGGTGAAACAGATGTACCTTTCGGGAACCTAAGAAGTGTACGAAGGAACCATTTCTGTAATTTATAAACTCTGTTAAGGTTCCAAGATGTTGATGATCCCCAAAAAATTATGTTGAAACAGAGTGTCGAGTGGATCCATGCATTATAGAGCAGTAATAAAATTTTGCGGGGAAGAAATCGTAACCTGGAGATAATTCCTTGCTTCCTATTGAGAGTAGATAGTAAGGCATCTATGTGATAATCCCTAGAAAGATCATGGGAGATTGTGATACCAAGGTATTTGAAAGTTTTGACGGTCGAAAGTAAAGTATCCTCATAATATATTGCTGGTGTATTCGGTACATTATGTTTGTTTCTTTGGTAAAATACCATAACTTTGGTTTTCTCGGCATTCACATGTAACATATTGTTAGTCGTCCAAGTGTTTAGTTCGGTTATTGCTCTATTGAGTGAAGCAATTAACTGGGTGGCATCAGGATTAGCAGTTATAAACGTCACATCGTCAGCATATAAAATTATTCTAAAGGATGTAAGAGGGGATATAGAAGTAGGTAAATATAGACAAAAAAGAAGAGGTGAGAGAATTGAGCCTTGTGGAACTCCTAAAGTTCGTGATAGTATGTGTGAGGATGTACCAGCTAACGTCATAAAGTAAGAACGGTTTGTTAGGAAATTCTTTAACCACATCAGGGGTGTCTCCCGTATACCATATAAGTGAAATAATTTGTGTAATAAGCCTTCAACTAGAACCTAATCGAATGCCTTAGCAAAGTCAATAAATACTGCTGCTACAAGATTATTAGCGGACATTTCTAGGGATACATATTCGAGAAGCTTATAGCAGGCGGTCTCAACATTCCTTTTGGGGACAAATCCATGTTGGGAAGACGTAATAAAGTTATGATCAAAGATGAACTGTGATAAACGGTTATAATAAAGTTTTTCAAATATCTTAGCAAAAGTTGGCAAAACTATAATAGGTCGATAATTTGAAAAAGACATATGGTCCCCTTTTTGAAATATAGGTGTTACTCTTGATAATTTTAATACTTCGGGGAATGTACCCGATATTAAGGATTGGTTGAATATGTATGCCAGGGGGTAAAAGGTAGAGAGTGAAGGTCCTTTATTATTGCTGTGGGAAATCCTAATGGATCTGGCGTCAATATAGATTTTAATCCGCGCATAACGGAACTGACCTCTTCCGGAGAAGTAGGAGGTGCAAAACAACTAGAAATAGAATTTCCGGGATAGGTATTGCTATTGCCGGTAGCTGGAACTCAGGAGTCGGAATTACTCGGTAAAAGAGTTTGTAGGAACAATGTTAGGGAGGAACTAGTGATATGAGTCTGGTGATTAAAAGGCATTGTAGGGGAACTGGAGCTCCCAGTTAGATCTTTTAGCACATCCCATTGCACGTTATATTCACACATTATTCTACAAAACCAGGTTCTTTGAAATCAATTTTGACTATAGTTAATTTTACGTTATATTCATTCATGATACATCATTCCAAGTCGTTTGATATAATACATGACATATTTTAGTATTAAAAGTTTCAGTGAACTTGAATGGTTCCTGTAAATCAGATTCTTAGGGACCAAATTCTACTCTTTAGTTTTACGTTATATTCATTTATGTCACTTCATTCCAAAGCATTTGATATATTACATGCCAAATTTATGAATTCATAGTTTCAATCAACCATAATGGTTTCACTAAACCAGATTCCTTGAAAACAGTTTGGACTATCATTATTTTACATTATATTGATTTATGAGACACCATTTTATGTCATTAGATATATTACAAGACATATGTTAGTTTTGACAATTCCAATGAACCATAATTTTTCAACACAAATTTTTGAACCAATGATCCAATTTCGACAATCACTTATTATAAGTAATATTCATTCATGACACATCATCCAAGTCCTTTGATATATCACATGACGTATTGTAGCATTGAAAATTCTAATGAACCATTATGGTTCCACACAAACCAAGTTCCAATGAATTATTATAGTTCCTAACAAACCAGATTCCTTGAAACCAATTTCGACTATCATTATTTTACACTATAATCATTTATGACACACCATTCCATATCGTTTATTATATAACATGACTTATTTTGGCATTGAAAGTTCCAATGAACCATAATGGTTCCATTAAACCAAGTTTGATAAAACCAAATTTGATTTTAATTAATTTTACCTTATATTCATTCTTGACACAAGATTCTAAGTCTTTTGATATATTACGTGACATATATTTGGCATTGAAAGTTCCGATAAACCATTATGGTTGCACAAAGACCCGGTTCCTTGAAACCAATTTTGACTGTATTTAATTTTACGTTATATTCATTTATGACACATAATTCCAAGTTGTTTTATATATTACATGAAATATTTTTGCATTGAATGTTCTAATCAACCAGGTTCTAATGCTTCCACTAAACCAGGTTTCTTAAAACCAATTTTGACTCTCAGTAATTTTACGTTTTATTTATTATTGACACATCATCCTAAATCGTTTGATACATTATATGCCATATTTTGGCATTAAAAATTGTAATGAACCATAATGGGTTCCTTTAACTAGGTTCTTTGGAACCAATTTCGACAATATCAATTTTAAATTATACACTCTCATGACACATCATTCCAAGTCGTTTCATATTTTACATGCCATAATTTAGCATTGATAATTCCAATAAAATATAATGGTTCCACTAATTTAGAATCTTTGGATCCAAATTCTGTTGTCATTACTTTTACGTTATATTCATTCATGACACATCATTCCAAGTCGTTTTATATATCACATGTCATATTTTCGCATTGACAGTTCCAATGAACCAAATTATTACTATTAAACCGGGTTTCTTAAAACCAATTTTGACTCTCAGTATTTATAAGTTATAAACATTTATGAACCATCATTCCAAGACGTTTGATATATTACATGACGTCTTCTAGCAATGAAAATTCCAATGAACCATTATTGTTCCACACAAACCAGGTTCCTCGAAACTAATTTTTACTATCATTACTTTTACGTTATATACATTCATGACACACCATTCCAAGTCGTTTGATATAATACAAGCCATAATTTGACATTGAATGTACTAATGAACCATAATGGTTCCATTTAACTAGGTTCCTTGGAACCAATATCGACATTAATTAATTTTAAGTTACATTCTCTCATGACACACGATTCCAAGTCGATTGATATAATACACGCCATATTTTAGCAATGAAACTTTCAATGAACCATAATGGTTCCAAACACACCAGATTCCTCGAAACCAATTTCAACAATCATTATTTTACATTATAGTCATTTATGACACACCATTCTATGTCGTTTGATATCTTAAATGACATATTTTTGCATTGAAAGTTAAAATGAAACATAATGGTTCTAATAAACCAAGTTTGTTGAAAGCAATTTTTATAATAATTAATTTTACGTTATATTCATTCGTGATACACCAGTCTAAGTCGTTTGATATATTACATGCCTTATTTTAGCAATGAAAGTTCTAATGAACCGTAATGGTTCCAAAAAAACCAGGTTCCTTGAACCAAGTTTGACTATCATTAATTTTACCTTATATCCTTTCATGACACTTCAATGCAAGTCGTTTTATATATTACATGACATATTTTAGCATTGAGGATTCCACTGATCTATAATGGTTCCAATAATACAGATTGCTTGGAACCAAAGTCTACTTTTATTAATTTTACGTTATATTTATTCATGACACGCCATTCTAAGTCGTTTGATATCTTACATGCCATATTTTAGTAATGAAAATTCCAATAAACCATAATGGTTCCATTAAACCAAGTTTGTTGAAACCAATTTTGATTATAATTAAATTTACGTTATATTCATTAATGACACACCATTCCAAGACTTTTGATCTCCTACATGCCATATTTTAGGAATGAAAATTCCAATGAACCATAATGGTTCCGAACAAACCAGGTTCCTTGAAACCAGGTTTGACTATCAGTAATTTTACGTTTTATATTTTATTGACATGTCATTTTTAAAGTATTTTAAGTTATACACTCTCATGACACATTATTCCAAATCGTATGATGTATAACATGCCTATATTTTAGCATTGAAAGTTCCAGTAATGCATTATGGTTCCACTCAAACCAGGATTCTTGAAACCAATTTTGACTATCAACTCTTTTACGTTATATTCATTCATGACACAACAATCCAAGTTGTTTCATATATTACATGGTATATTTTCGCATTCAAAGTTCCAATCAACCAAATTAGTTCCATTAAACCAGGTTCCTTAAAACCAATTTTGACTATCAAATATTTTACGTTATATTCATTCATGACACATCATTTTAAGTCTTTTCATATATTCCATGACATATTTTAGCATTGATAGTTCCAATG
>JAHWFO010094131.1:0-11003 GCA_023313115.1 Rhysida immarginata
ACACAATCAATGAACCACCATCTTGTTGTCGATTGGAGAAAATTTTTTCTTCAGCCCTTATGTCATGCCAGTAGTGGCTTCATCCGTCTGGGCCATCTAAATTAATTTTTTTTCTCATCACTGAGGATGACCTTCTGCCATTGGTGGGTCCAGTGCCTGTGCTCTTTAGCCCATTCATTCCAGTCGCTTCTGTTTGTGTTCTGTCAACTTAGGTTGTCATTGTCTTTTTTTGTAGACAAGAGTGTTTGTTTTCTTTAGCAGCACGAGCAACTCTGGAAACTCCAATGTCTGGCTTGCACGGAGTGACGTTCCACTTTGTTTTAACCTCTGCACAACAGCTCTTTTCTGTCGAGGTGTTAACTTTTCTGGTCTCCCAGGTCACTTTTTAGTACCATAACTTGTCCCTAAGTTAAAGTAATTAATTAATACTCTGGTAGAGCGTTTAAGGGCCTCAGCCTAAGCTCTTATTGAGCTTCCAGCTTTCTTCATTTGTTGTTATCTGACCTTTTTTCAAAGTCAGTAAGCCTTGGAACTCTCGGCGTTGTTTTCTTCCTTGATTTCCAACACAATTGATAAGTAACTAACGGTGGTTGCCATTTGCAATAAAGCACTATATAAAGATTTCTTTATACAGTACTTTAATTTGCAATTGTCTAATACTACACCTGGTGTTAATTTATGTAATCATTTTAATTAATAATTTTGACATTAAATCAAGTGTGTTTATAATTATGAGCCAGAGATTTTTTTGACTGTTGTGAATTTATTTTTTTCCTCTATTAAATCATTTCCAGAAGAATCTTCCAAATGTTTGAAATGCTTTTTAATATGCTTAGACATGTTGACAATTTTATTTTATTGCAAAAATAATAATGCGTTTTTCAAAAAGTGATGTTTGCATGCTGTGTTTAAAATAATGAGATGCCTTAAATTATCTCCCATATTATACATTAAATTCATTTTGTATATTGTTAATTATTCATAAATGTCCATTTTACAATACAAAGTTTTATTCATTTGGAACTAGTTGACTTTTGTCCTTTCGTACATCTTCAGATTCGTTACAACAGATTTTTAAATTTCTTAAAATATAAGTATTTTAATTTTGACCAATATCGGTCTATTCATTGTTAATGTTTTTTCCAGTTACATTGTTTTCTTTTGAGATTCAACCATAGTTTTTTGCTAAATGTTTTCTTAAATTTTATTTTATTTTTTGTAATTTTATTAGTATTGTCTTTTATTACGTTTTAATTCTATAGTTCTCTTAATCTTTTGTTTTTGCATAATAATTCTTTTATTTTCTCTTCTTTTAATAAATAGTTGAAAATAAATTGCTGTCAACTATTTCCATATTTAAAATTTCTTGTGGATATTTAACATAAATAGAAATAAATTTTCGATGATTATTATTGCATAGGTGGAAGGAATACTTTGCATCTCTTCTTAATCCGGTGACGACAACAACTGAGACATACGAGATGCACCTTGGAGCGGAGAATAGTCACGGTAGTATCACTGAAACAGAAGTCAGATGGGCAATTAAGTCCCTGAAGACTGGCAAAGCTGCAGGTGATGATGAAATCCGGTCCGAGATGTTAAAGGCCTTAAATCAGGATGGTATCCTGTGGCTGACTCGAGTGTGTCAGGTTGCTTGGATATCTGGACAGGCCCCTAAGCAATGGCAGACAGGAATTGTGATCCCTATCTTCAAAAAGGGAGACCAGAGAGATTGCAACAACTATCGAGGCATCTCTTTGCTCAGCATTCCTGGGAAAGTGTACGCTAAGTGTCTGGAGAAGAGAAGTCGGGAAATAGTCGACTCCAAACTGTCAGGGGAGCAGTGTGGTTTCCGACCTGGCCGAAGCACGACGGATCACATCTTTGCTCTAAGGCAAATCTTTGAGAAATCCTGGGAGTATGCAAAAGAGGTCTACACTTGCTTTGTGGACCTCGAAAAAGCATATGACAGAGTTCCTCGGGAGAAGCTCTGGCAAGTGTTGCAAGAGTATGGAGTGGATGGGCAATTACTGGTTGCTATCATGTCTCTGTACGAAAGCTCTGAGATGTGTGTCCGGATAAATGGCATTAAGTCAAGACCGTTCACCGTGGGTGTTGGACTCCGCCAAGGGTGCGTACTGTCGCCCATCTTGTTCATTATCTTTATGGACTGGATAGACAGGGGCAGCCGAGGCGATGAGCGTGTTTGTGTGGGCGACTGCCTGGTGGAGAGGTTGCTCTTTGCTGACGACCTTGTCCTCCTTGGGTCTTCTCGCACGAACCTTCAGCATGCACTAGACCGGCTTGCAGCCAAATGTGAAGAAGCTGGGATGAAGATCAGTGTGGCTAAAACCGAGGTTCTGGTCCTTTCAAGACAGCCTGCTCAGTGCGCTCTCCATGTTAGTGGAGCCTCATTGAGACAGGTGGAGAAATTCAAGTATCTCGGGATTGCATTCACGAGTGATGGACGGCAGGAGAAAGAATTGGATGCTCGGATCGGTGCAGCAAGCTGTGTCAGACGTGAACTGTGGCGATCCGTGGTAACGAAACGCGAGCTGAGTAACAAAGCTAAGCTCTCCGTCTTCAAATCCATCTTTGTCCCCATTCTCACCTATGGTCATGAGGCTTGGGTAATGACCGAAAGAGTGCGATCGCGGGTACAAGCGGCCGAAATGAGATTTCTGAGAGGTGTTGCAGGTGTTACCCTACTAGATAGAGTGTACAGCAATACAATAAGGGAATCTTTAGGTGTTGAGCCGCTACTTCTCCGCATTGAGAGGTCTCAGTTGCGCTGGTATGGCCACGTGATTCGGATGCCGCAAACTAGTCTTCCTAGGCAGTTGTTATTTTCCAAGCCGGTGGGTAAGAGACCAAGGGGTCGGCCTAGAACCAGGTGGCTAGACTACCTGGAGAATCTGGGTTCGAGTCGCTTGGATATTACCAGGGAGGACATGCGCCTGATGGCGGAAGATCGCGATCGCTGGAGATCCTCCATAGGGCTGCTGCCCCCGCGACCCTAACGGATAAGCGGGTTTGAAAAGTAAGTAAGTAAGTATGATTATTATTTCTCTCTTGTCATTAATTTTATAGATTAGTTTGCATTGCAAGTTTCTTCATAATTGCCGGTTTCATGTTTGCTTGATAGAATGTGTTCTACATATTTGGAGTTTTTTAGTGCATTTTTGATATAATATCTATGTTCTTTAAATCTAGTTTCTAAGTTTCTGTAAGTTTTTCCAATATAAATTTTGTTACATTCTTTACATTTAATTTCGTATACCCTGCTGTTTTCTTCTTCTAGAAATTCTCTTTTATTTTTCTAATAATGTTACCGTAATAATCTATTTTTGGACTTAAAGGCTACATTTATTTTTTTCTTTTGAAATATTTTTTTAATTTTGTAACTAATGTTTTCTGGAAAAGTTAAGCAAATTCTTTTCTTTTGTATTTGTATTATTCTTATGTTTTACTCTAATTTCTGTTGCTAAGTTAACAATTGTTTTATTAATTTGATATTCTTTATATTCATTTCCAATTCCAATTCTTTTTCTGTGTATTCTTCTTTTATAGGGTATTTTAAAAGCTGAGTTTTTCTGGCACCATGGTTGGTTTGAATTTTTGTGTATGCTATTTATAGTTATTGTTGGTTTCCTATAAATTTTCTAATTTTATTTTATTGTTACCTTCTACTTCTTCTATCATTATGTCTAAATAATTTAATTTATTTTCTTTTTCTTCTTCATATGTGAATATAATAAAGGACTTAAACTAGATGACAAAATAGAATTCACGTTTGAAGAAGAAAAAGAAAATAAATTATTTAGACAATGATAGAAAAAAAAAGTAGAAGATAACAATAAAATAAAATTAGAATATAATATTTATAGGAAACCAACAACAACTATAAATACACAAAAATTCAAACCAACAATGGTGCCACAAAAACTCTTTTAGAAATCTAATCAATAGAGCTTTAAAATACCCTATAAAAGAATTGGGAATCGGAAATGAATATAAAGAATATCAAATTAATAAAACGATTGTTAACAAATATAAAAGAAAAGAAAAGAATTTTGTCAGGAAATATTAGTTACAAAATTTAAAAAAAATATTTCAAAAGAAAGAAATAAATGTAGCCTTTAAGTCCAAAAATAGATTATTAACATTATTACAAAATAAAAGAGAATTTATAGACAAAGAACAAAGCGGGGTATACGAAATTAAATGTAATGAATGTAACAAAATTTATATTGGAAAAACTTACAGAAACTTAGAAACTAGATTTAAAGAACATAGATATTATATTAAAATTGCACTAAAAAACTCCAAATATGCAGAACACATTCTATCAAGCAAACATGAAACTGGGAATTATGAAGAAACTTGCAAACTAATCTATAAAATTAATGACAAAAGAGAAATAATAATCATCGAAAATTTATTTCTATTTATGCTAAACAAATATTATCCACAAGAAATTTTAAATGATATGGAAATAGTTGACAACAATTTATTTTTCAACCACTTATTAAAAGAAGAGAAAATAAAAGAATTATTCAACAAAAACAAAAGATTAAGAGAACTACCGTAAATCCTTGTATAATGCGACTTATTTTTTCGGCCCAAAAAACCAGCCAAAATGCTATCCTCTTGTATAATGCGATCCCCATTTTTGACTCCTCGCGAGAAATAAAATGTGCAAAAATATACAGAAAAAAAATCTTTATTTTTAAATAATCTGGATCTTAAAAACGTAGAAATGTAAAAATGCATTTAAGTGAACTTTCTTGTCTTTGTTCAAAATTATATAAAGTTTAGATTCACCAAAATTCAATTCATTTTTGGGACATTTGCCCCATTAAAACCTTTGGAAGTTTATAGCCTTACATTGAAAGGGAAAGCTTTCCCACTCACACATCGACTTTATATCAATTTTCTTAATAAAAAAAAAACAAACAAGTAATCTTTATTCATGATAAACTTAATGGTGAATAAAAACTCTTTAACCACAACTAGAAGTAAGTTGAAAAAATACAACCTGTTACAACTGGAAGCGCTTTTCGAATGCCCTGCATTCATCATTCAGCAGCCTAAAGCAGATACTCGAAACCGGCCTGAAGCGAAGTCGAGGAGGTCTGGAAGTCATTACAACTATCCACATAAAATTTATCGTTGTTTTAATCTTTATTCAGTTTAATATTTTCACTGCATAAGCTTTCTCGTAAGCTTTGATTCGAAGCAGCTTGGAAGTAGGCCTATCTGAAAGTAGCGATCTTTGGGAGGAGTTATTTTTGTGTTCTAGATGTTGGCAATGAGAAATTCGAATAAAAAGTGAATTAATTTATTGTATAATGAACTGGACACTGAATATGCAATGTATAATACACGGTAAATTCATGTGAATGTGATCAGCACAGAAAGCAACTTCGACAAAAGCAACTGCCTCCACTTCGTCGAGGCAGTTTGGAAGTTTATAGCTGTACATTGATAGGGAAAGCTTTCTCACTCGCACATCGACAAAAAAAACACAACAGTACATCAATTTTCTTAATAAAAAAAAACAGGTAATCTTTATTCAGTTTAGCATTTTTCATGACTTGACTGCATAAGCTTTCTTGTAGGCTTTGGTTCGAGGCAGTTTTGAAGTAGGCCTATTTGGAAGTAGCAATCTTTGGGAGGAGTTATTTTTGTATTAAATGTTGGCGACGAGAAATTCAAATGAAAAATGAATTAATTCATTGTATAATGAACTGGACACTGTATATGCAATATAATTATAATGTATATTATACGGTAATTTCATCAGGACAAAATCCCCTCTGGACAAAACCTCCTCCGGCAGCAGTCGTCGTTGGAGGGCTGATATTTATCCACTGTATAATACTACGACCCAGCAAATTTAGGTGCTTTTTTTAGGCCAAAAAAATTCACATTATACATGTAGTAGAGGATTTACGGTATAGAATTAAAACGTAAGAAAAGACAATAATAAAATTATAAAATATAAAATAAAATTTAAGAAAACATTAACGAAAAACTATCATTGAATCTCAAAAGAAAACAATGCAACTGGAAAAACATTAATAATGAATAGACCGATATTGTTCAAAATTAAAATACTTACATTGTAAAAAATTTAAAAATCTGTTATAACGAATTTGAAATGTCCAAAAGGACGAAAGTCGACTAGTTCCAAATGAATAAAACTTTGTATTGTAAAATGAACATTTATGAATAATTAATATTATACATGTTTATTATGCAAAATACTATTACAGATTATAACGTGATTTTTTTTTATTCACAAAGAAAAAACTCAGTTTCTTAGCCTCGCGTGAGTTGATAATGAAACACGCAGTTGGCACATGGTACCATTGTTGGCGCGTTGTTCCATTTTTCGCTAGACGCAGTAAACAATGGCGAGTGTTCAAGAAAAACCTCAATGCGTGTTATGGCTTGATGATTACAGTTCAGAGAACATTCAAAACAAAGTTTAAAAAGGATCCTTCAAATCATAAGTGAATTAATCTAGGGCATAAAAAATTTTTTAAATACAGTAGATCTTAACCTCTTCACAACCAGTGACGAACATGCGTTCATCAAGCTAGACCCTCCATCCAATACCATGACGAACATGCGTTTGTCATTTTCAGTTATTAAATGTATTAACTAAATGAAAACGTGGTTTTTAAGGAATGAAACAATAAACTTATCTGGGACAGTTTATTAAGTAGCGGAAGAATGGAGCTACTTATTGTTTTCACAATGTCAGTCTGTCCGTCCGTCCCCTTCATAATTTTCTGCATTTTTGGAGATAGAAAGTTGAAATTCAGTATGTAGCTCACTATGGACATGTGCATCTTCACTATTTAGTTTGGTTTTGATTGGTCCACTAGGGTCGGAGTTTCGGGGGCGGAAATTAGAGGGCACCAAATGGTCTACCCATATTTATGCATATAAAGGAGTGAAATTTAGTGTGCATATTCTGCTAAGCAAGATCAACATTACTGTAAAGTTTGGGCCAAATTGCCCCAATAGGGTCGGAGTTGTGGGGGTGGAAGTCACTTGGTCTTTATAACTATGACAGCATATGGCATGTCATATATCATTCGTTCGGAAATGAGGAGAAACGAAACAATATAATGCTCTTTTTCATTTTCTAAATACTACGTTCGAGAAAATCAAATGTTCGATTAAAAAATGGGGGGGGGGGGTAAAAAAAGCAAATTAAAAGGGTAAAAATAGATGACCTCGGCGCTTCCGCTACTTTCCTATACCTTCCTCGGGAGGATTAATTTCTTGTTCTTTTATGGGTCCATTTTCCTGTCCATAGATGGCACCATTGCGTTTTTATTTCCTAATTGCTTATTTCAACACTGTTGTTGTACATCGTATTTGCACCGTTTTTACATAGTTTTTGCTCTTTTTTTTCGTATAAAATGGATGATGATTATGTCGATGCAAGTAGTAATGTGGAAGATCATTCGTAAAAAATGAATGTGTGTAATGAATTTATTATTCCTTCTGTTCCAAATTGCATGCACATTTTTCCATAAATATTTAGTGCAATAAGAGACCTGTAATTTCCAACACAGGGAATATCAATTTTCTTACAAAATTGTACAAGAAAATTGTACATCAAAATTTTATTACAGAAATTGTACATGACGAACGCAGGTTCATCACTGGTTTCTCAGATAGTACCTGGAGGTATCCTTCAAAATTTAGGCTGGTCGTGAAGAGGTTAAGTGACACCACAGAGACTATGGGAGGCATTCGATCGTAGTCCCCGTAAATCACTTGGCCAAGCGGCTCGTCAACTGGATATGCCAATGACATCAGTACATAACATAGGGAAGCACTGCATTTGTCTTACACCCTACAAAATCCAGACGATGCATGAACTAAAGCTAGGTGACCAACTGAAGCGCAAGAAATTTACTGAGGATATGCTCCAAAAAATTGACAATAATCCCACTTTCCTTGAGGACATTTTGTTTTGTGATGAGGCAACATTTCATACTTCCGGAGTAGTAAACCAACACAACTGCCACATTTGGGAATCACAACCCCCCCCCCCCCCCCCACATTCTAAGGGAGCATATACACGACAGCCCAAAGGTTAATGTTTTGTGCGATTTAATGCATGATCGAGTCGTCGGACTGAAGACGCCATTACCGCTGCAACCTACGTAGGTATACTGAAGAAGACCTGATTCCACAGGTGGAGGAACTGCCGCCCAACATAGTCTACCAACAAGATGGACCACCTCCTCACTGGGGCCTCCAAATTAGGTGGTGCCTTAATACGAACTTTCCAGGACAATGGATTGGCCCCCTCGCTTACCGGATGTCAATCCTCTTGATTTTTTCTTATGGGGATATTGTGAAAGACAGAGTGGTACAAGACCAATGTTGATGGCATTGAAGCTCTCAAGAACAGAATAATTAAAACAATCTTCGAAATCGCTCCCAAAATGCTAGCCCAAACATGGGAGGAAATAAAGTTTCACTTTGACGTCCTTCACGCCATTAATGAAAACACAAACAGAAATTGCTGGATTTGTGCAATGTCACAAAGGAACAATTTGAAAAATAATTAAGAAGCAAAGACAATTTGGTCATGTTAGAAATCATGCAAGAAGTTGAAGACCAAGATGCACCACAAAGAGACAGGATCGGACAATGATAAAAATTTATAAAGAAAAGAGATTTGCACCATCGAAGGACACGATTGCTAGGGCAAAGCAACGTAATATAACAGTATCTGACCGCACATTCCGTCTTAGATTGGCTGAGAGTGATTTTGGAAACTACAAAGCAAAGGTTAAACCAATAAATTATATCAACAGAAGAAAGCCAGACTGCAGTGGGCTAGGCAGTTGTGACGTTTCGTTATAGGTTAGTCACGTGTGTCTGACGGCAGGATAATAGGGATAAAATCTCGAGGAAATTAAGAATGTTTATTAATTAATTGGCTTCGTTAGTTTAGCGTGGTGCGTTTATAACGAGTGTTTTGTCGTTTATGAGTGGTTATTGCTTGTTGTGCGAAGAAAATATGAATGCGTGTGTTTTGTTATTGTTGAGTGGGGAATGAAAAACGCCGTGAGCGATAGGCAATGGTCCTCTGTTGTAGCTGGATTGTTGAGAGCGTTTTTCGGCAAAAGCTGTATGCGTGTTAACGTGTTTTGTTAAAGAGGAGTTCTTTTTTTGATATAATTAAAAAAGTAACGAGAGATAGTTGCGATGATTTTTTTTTTTCCGATAAATGTAATGGAGAAATGTAGCGACCGTGGTTTGGCGTTAATGAACTAACTGTCAAATGTCTGATAAGAAAAGCAAGACTTTCGCATTTATGATGTTTAGCATTTAAAATCTCCGTAAGTCTGCAGAAGTCCACATGAAGATATATAGAAAACAAGTAAAAACCTTCTTAATAGATTAAACTGATTTTCTTGCTCATGTGATTAATTGGTTCTTTTTATCATGATTATTTATTCGACTACTTACCATTCGATCGATGGGAAAAACAACCAGAGTGTGTGACGGGACCTGATCGCAATGTCAAGCGTTAGATAAATTTGGCGTACGAATGATGATGGTATTTGAAGCAACGTGTGTGAGCCGTAATGTGTCAACGTAGGTGCCAGTTTAATTTGAAGTTTCCTGGTGAGTGTTTTTGCGATTTTTGCGTTAAGGCCAAGAGCACGCGCCTAGATATTTGCATGACCCAGAGTGTGTTCGATAAATCAAAGATTCTCCTGTCTTGATTCTATCGACTACTAACTTGTAAGCCGTGTCATGGTGTATCAGATTTATGAAGACACTCGCGGACTGTTTTTGTGTTCTATGCTAAATTGTGTAATATTAATCGACAACTGTTTAAGTTTAATTTCGAAATTAGCAATTTTAAGCTTATTAAGCACCTTGCCGTAGTAATCGTTTATTAGCTGGGATTGGTGTGAGGATCCAGGTTAGATTCGACGTGTAAGCTTGACCTGTGTAATTGGGGCACGCATGAATACGTAACACATTCTTGTTTGAATGTGGTTTCGAAGGCCGCCAGTGGGTAGCTTTGGATAAGGTATACTATATTCGCCAAGAGGGGTCACTGTTCCTCCCCCCTTTCAAAGTAAATAAAGGAGGTACATTGCGCTTTCTGTCGCAAGGGTGAGGAATATTTGATTGGGGAGTGTAGAATCCTAAAAGTTGCTACATCTGTCACGGTCAAGTATGTCGTAACACCACTTCAACTAAAATAGCCTAGCTGTAGATTTACTTTTACATGGGTAAGTGTGCCGGTTAGATTGATTAAATTATGCTGGAAGTATTAGAGTTTAGCCTTGGTTAGAAATTTAAGCTTTAGATATGGGGGCCCCTTACTGATATGATAGGTTAACATGAATTAAGCTGTATTAGTATGGATTGTTTGTATTTGTAGAGAATAAATAAGTTGTGTGATCATGAATACAGTGATACCAGGTGTCCTTTCTTATTTTTGGTTCCGAACCTTAGCTCTCGTCCGCTCCTTAGTGCTGTTCATTGAACATTAGAGTACTATTGATATTATTGTGGGGGCGGGGGAGGCTACAGTGGGCTAGGCAGTATTTATCATCCAGCGTTGAAGACTGGAAGCGCCTTATTTTCAGCGATGAAAGCTGTATCTGTATTGAAGGTGGTGATGAGTATGGAGCCATGATTTGGAGAGGGAAGGGAGAGAAATTCTCCTTGCAGATTATGTATGAAGGTGAAATTCCCAAAAGGATTATGATTTGGGGCTGTGTCACACCAACCGGGGATGGTGACGTGTGTTGTTACATCAACAATTAATGCTTTTGTTGATTGCATAGGTTCTTCCTCTTCTCCAACTCTTAAAAAAATATGTCCAATGCTGTTTGCATTATTGCTGTTTTCTTTTCATCATATGAGATTATATGATGACAAAGCGTCATTCACTGCCGTGAACACTTTGGAAAACCTTTTGAGGTCAGGATCCTGGGAGG
>JAHWFO010094133.1:0-24417 GCA_023313115.1 Rhysida immarginata
AAAGTGAGAGGTAAAGAAAAGGTAAAAATATCCTCCTACTTTTTATCCTCCTTATTTCTTTCTTACCATTTTATCCCCCTTTTTAACCCCAGTTTTTAACAAAATTTTTATTTTCTCGAAAAAAGTATTTAGAAAACGGAAAATAACTCTATTTTCTTTTGTTTCTCTTCATTTCCGTTCGAATGGCATATTACTTGTTGAAAAAAGGTTACTAGGTTCTAAAGACTACGTGGTCGCTACCCCCTACAACTCTGATCCTATTGGAAAAATCCACTCAAACTTCAGAGTAATGTACATCTTGTCTAGAGGAATTTGCATATCGAATTTCCTACTTTACATATCTGTATACCATATTTACCAGATGGACCCCTATAACTTCGACCTCCATAACTCCAACCTTATTGGACCAATCTATATCGATCTAAATATTTAAGTAAGTTATTCTCATGCAACATTTATACCAGATTTTATGTAGAACGTTGTTGAAAATTTGAAGAAAACATACGGACATGATAAAACCAATAAGAAGGCCCATTTTTCAATTTTGGAATCTATATTTGATTGTGTCAGCGTTGTTGCTTGTTAGGGTCTAAAACTACATGTATACAGGGTGATTCTGAAAGAGTGTGTATAACTGTAAGTAATGACAGAGGTGACCAGAATGAACATTTTATTTAATACAGTGTGGGTCCGAATTTGAACACTGAGATATAAACAGAAACAAAAATTTGCCACCAAGATCAACAAGTTAATAACTCAGGTTCTGCAACGCTTAGAATAATGAATTTTGGAGGATCAATAGGGTACATAAAACTCTGTATACCGTTAAAGTTTGATCGAATTCCAACGTGTAGTTTCCGAGTTACGCACTCAACATCGTAACACGTACTGGTTAGTACTCGCAAGTGAGCACTGTTACAATTTTGAACGCATAACTCGGAAACTACTCGTTGGAATACAATCAAATTTTAACTGTACCCTATTATTCCTTAAAAATTCATTATTCTAGGCGTTGCAGAACTTGAGCTATTAACTTGTTGATCTTGTAATTGAGTTATTATAATATTATTATTATTATTATTATTATTATTATTATTATACGCTTTTATTCAACTTGCTTTTCGGTAGGTTTGTGTATCCGTCAAATCTTGTAACCAATATTAAATCAACTTCCTGACAAGCTAGAGAGCTGAAACTTGATACACATACGCAGGACCGATGACTATGCATGCTAAAGGAAACATTTTTCAAATCGGTTCACTGGTTCGTGTTCTAGGGCACCAATTCATTTCAGTCGTCTCTCCATAAGTCGGAGGAACGATTGTTATACGAATTGCTTAATTGTTTCGACCAAACACTTAGTTTTTCATATTGTTGACGCCGGCTTGAAGAGTTATAATAATAAAACATTATAAAAGCGTGTTTTTAAAAAAAGCCTTTTTCCCTCTTGTTATTTCTGTTCATATCTCGGTTAGCGTTGAAATTGGGACCCACATCGTATTAAAAGAAAATGTTCATTGTGGTCACATCTGTCTGCTTACAGTTATACACATTTTTTAAGAATCACCCTGTATATTGTAATTTCTTACTATCACCTCCAAGCACTGCAAACAAGATTTATGAATGTTACGTTGCGTTATTTCTCGAAGTTCATCAGCTGTGTAACATTATCCTTACCCACTATTTCATACTATATCGCACATTAATATCTTTCATAGAAAATCATGGAATAATAAATTTAGCTATAAATTATGCATATCTTCCAATATGATGCCATATTCAGCATTATATTTTTAAGTGAATGGAGAAGAACGTTATAAGCTAATACAACTAAATTGGCGAATCATCATTACCTGTTACCAAGAGCACATAAGGATCGTCTTTTACTCCTGGTGTTACTGTACGTGATGGATTTATTTTACTATATTTAATGTCACGAGAGTTCGAGGATCT
Organism: Rhysida immarginata; assembly: GCA_023313115.1. Lineage (NCBI taxonomy): Eukaryota > Metazoa > Arthropoda > Chilopoda > Scolopendromorpha > Scolopendridae > Rhysida > Rhysida immarginata. The sequence continues at coordinate 1,954 of JAHWFO010094133.1, forward strand.
TTATATTAGTAGGTAGCGTCGTGGAAGAAGATTAAAAAAATAAAAAGAACAAACAGTGTGAATGAGAAAAGCCCAGTAGTAAATTTTAATTTTAATTGAGAAAGCCTTGTAGTAAATTTAAAAGAAAACAATTAATACATCATCTTATGTCTGCGTTTGGTGATAACTATAACTTGAGTAGTAGTTAAATCTTTATTTGAACAGAAATCATGAATAAATTTCTATAACGAATTAACAATTTAATGATAATTGATAGAATATGGAACATCGTGCTATTTTTTAAACAAAGAGGGAAAATCCCTAATTATTAGCTAATTAAATATAGAACATCTTGCTATTATGTTAAAAGCTATAGTTGCTCTTCTGATTTTAATAAGAATTTTAATATATAAGGTGATGGGCGGCAGGACAGAGAATTGGATGATCGAATCGGTACAGCACGCTGTACTGGATGCGAATTATGACGATCTGTGGTACGAAACGTGAGTTAGGAAACATAGCCCAGCTCTCTGTTTTCAATTCTATCTTCGCCTCCATTTTCATCTCTGATCATGAGTCTTGGGTAATAAAAAAAGAATTGCGACTGCGGGTGCAAGCGGCCGAAATGAAATTCCTGGAAGATGTGACTGGTGTTACCTTATTAAATAGAGTGCACAGCACACTAAGGGAGTCTTTATGTGTTGAACCTTTACTTATTATCCACATTGAGAGGTTCACTTGCGTTGGTATGACCACGCGATACGGACCCCGCAAACAGGTCTTCCTATAGCTGCTGCCACATAAATTGAACGACAGGATGACGTCATTTCTAACGCCAGCCAATAGACGTTAACGGGAAGTAAATCGCTTAGCTATTCCATGAAACATCCGCTTTCGTTTTCGAAGCATTGTTTTCGTATTTATATTTAGTTTCTATTTTCGTTTTTTCTTTTAAATAGATAAATGAAATTAATAAATTAATAAATTAAAAAATGGCGCAGAATAGTCGACTCGAATGCAATTTGTTTTAAATTATGACTTTTAATAGGCTTTCCACGTTTCCACCATTACTATAGTAGAACAAGTGCATCATGGGTAAAATCCAGACAAAGCATATTGATGAGATGACTTATTGCGCATGCCAAAAAGATCGTTCAATTTACGTGGCGGCAGCTATAGGCTGGTGCTATTTTCCAAATCGGTGGATAAGAGACCAATGAATCGGCGTAGAACTAGGTGGCTAGACTACATGAAGAATCTGGATATTGCCACTAGGGGCGAGTGCCCGAATATCGGATACTTTTTGTTAAATTAGTATAATTTTTTTATTGTACAGCTACACATATTTTTAAAAAAATCATTAAAGTACAAAATCTTTACTGTACCTATACGGCAAAAATAGTTAAAGGACATCTCTCTACACAAAAAATCAATTTCAATTTTTTTACTGAATATCATTCTTTGATATAAATATAACACATTCCCGTTGAAATTTTTAAATTTGGTCCATAATTTCAATATAAGAAACTGCTTTGAAACGTGAAAAACGGCGCTTTTGCACTTCCCTTCCGCTGGCCATTTTTTCCGGAAGTGACATAGTTTGAGTCAAAGGATGCCAACGAAAAAGACAGGCCCAGATGCGGAAAAGTCACCTGTCCATAGTAAGAAAGGCCCTGACGCGAAAAAGTCACCTGACCAACAATCCAGCCTTCATTGTTTTCAACAAATGAAAAAATACTGATTATTATAATCCAAGATGGAAACAATGAAAATTACATTGTTTTTCAGTTTACATTGTTATTCGGATTACATTGTTTTCTACGTTTGATTCCAACTATGTCACGGCCTCACCCAAGATGGATGCCTCCCGATTTCAAATTCCGCTCATTGTTTTCATTTTTTCACACAATTAGATAACGAATTAAATTTTTTTAAATATGCCACGATGTTATTAATAGGTTAGGCTTTCGATTTAAATAAAGTTGTATATGACCGTAGAGTTGGAACGTGTGCAGCAGGGGTCTGGTTCGATATAACGACAACCAAAATACCGACAATGAAAAAACCGACAACCATAATATCGACAGTTTAAAAAACCTACAGTTCATAATACCGACAGTTTAAAAAAACCAACATTTAAAAAACCGACAGTTTAAAATACCAACTTTAATAAACCGACATTTAATACGCGAGCTCCAGAAGGAACAACGACATGTTTCTCAAGAAATTGAACTGATCGCTAAAGGTGAGCCACAACTAAAGATCAACAAAAAAAAGAAAGGTTGCAGACGATTATAAATGATCGTCAAAACCGCTCAATAATGAACTTTCTCCGTGTCAATTAAGTAATGCATGTATGCAAAAAAATGAGTATTAATAAATTGTATTAATGAGTATTAATAAATGTATGCGAACTGTATGAATATTAATAAATTAATGGAGTATTAAAAAAAAACCTAACCTAACCTAAACCAAAAAAAACGTCGGCGTTATGAGTTGTCGGCATTTTGAACCGTCGGTATTTTGAACCGTCGGTATTTTGAACCGTCGGCATTATGACTTGTCGCTTTTTTTCATTGTCGGTATTTTGATTGTCGGTATTTCGGAGGGACCGGTGTAGCAGTAATTGCAGCAGGAGTCAGCATTGGTAAATCGCTAAGGGGTGCTCTTCCTTCATGAAAATGCCGGGCCACAAGTGGCGCGGGTGGCCAGGAAAACCATAGAGCGGCTCGGCTGGGAAACTTTTTGTCATCCACCTTACTCACCAAATCTTCCTCCAACGGATTATCACCTTTTCCATTCTCTGGACAAGCATCTTCGTGGACAATCCTACACCAATGATAAGGAACTGCGAATGGCACTCACGCACTTCTTTGAATACAAGACCAGCAATTATACAGCCAGGGGATTGATCAAGTAGAGACACGTTGCCAGAAGGTGCTAGATGCCAAAGGGGATTACTCTGGGGACTAGCGATACGCTACTTTTTGTGTACATCATTTTTTTCCGGAATTAAAATCAGCAAGAACTTTTGTGGTTACCTGGTAGTTTCTTCAATGTTGTATTGTTGATGGCTTATACAGTAATATAAACTAGATATTAATCTCTCCGAGGGGAGTACGGAAAGTAGCGGAAGCCCTGAGGTTATCTATTTTTATCATTTTTATCCGCACTTCTTAACTCCCATTTTTCAACAAAAAATTGATTTTCTCGAATGAAAGTATTTAGAATAATATATTACTTGCCATATGTTGATATTTGAAAACGTTAATAGTTCTAAAACCTAAGTGATCGACGTGCCCCACTGGGATATTTTGGCTCAAACTTGATAGTAATATGTTCCTTGCCTAGACGAATCTGCATACCCAATTCACTCTTTTACATACCTATATACCAAGTACACCAGATGGTTCCCTCTAACTCCCACCCGCGTAACTCCGACTCCATTGGGCCAAACCTAATTGTGGTAAGTAGGACATCCCATGCTAACCTAATTACAAATTTAAACCTTTTACGTCAAAAATGTAGAAAGTAAAAAATTCTATGCAAAGCTTTTTTTAGTAATAATATTTTTTATTTTGTTTACACTGCGTTGTGTTTACCTGTGTGGATAAAGAGAGGGAGATTAAACAGCGCCCTGTAGCAAAATTGAGAGATAGAACTCCTGTATACAGTACTTCCTTAATTCTTAAAATGAAGTAAATAATATAAACATATAAAATCAAATAGACTGCGTAAACGATTTTATATTTCGTTAAAACGTTAAAAAATTAAGGCAGTGCCAAAAACAACAATGGAAGTTGTAATAATAAAGGAGGCATAGGCCAGGTAATTTTTCAATGTCGCGTCCTGTCTCTTATGTCGGCTGCGGGCTATAGCAAATAATGTTAATTTCAACGTTGATTGCAATCTAGCTGAAATGACGAAACTTGTCCACATCAATTAGATTTTATTTTTTACTTCTTCAATGTACATTTCGAAAGCCATGTATCATCTTTCAGCAATAATGTTTTCACCATTATTTTTAACATTTGAAATTTTAATTTTCTGTTTTATTTTTGTTTTTCACTTTTAAATTTTAGATGCACATATTTAAACACTGTTAAAATATTTATTTTTGCTGGATATATTAAATTTATTTATCGTTTATTGGATTTGTATTGCTGTTTACAATATCATTTTATATTGTTATCCGGAGGTTGCATTATTAATTAACATTTCCTAATTCACAAAAGTGAATGAGAGGGTTATTAATTAGGCAGAGAATGTTTTTGCAAATTACAAATATGAATTTGTTACTTTTAAAGCATGAATTATAAGGTAATATGAGATAATGAAATGTATTGGGATGATGAATAAATTTATCTTCACGATTAATTAAATCTATGTTGTGATTAAAACTTTTTCTTTGATTTTTTTTCTTTTAACTGTGTATAAAAAAAACAAAGAAAATCTTTCTTGTCGCCTGATATGTTATCTTAATTACATGTTTTTATGGAAAGTCCAGATATTTCATTTATTTTGTTTTTTAAATGCGAATTACGTATAAATGCTGCCCTTTGTTTATATCATAACTGTCACACAGGGAGACAATTTTAATTTTCTTTATTAATGTCTATGAAAAAATTATCTCCAGAAACTAAACTTAGTTCCAAAATAAAAAAAATACATCTTAATATGCATTGGCCGGGAATCGAACCCGGGTCGCCCGCGAGTATTCTACCACTGAACCACCGCTGCAAATGATAAAATTTTGCTAATGAATTATTTATGAAGTAGAGGAAGAATGGCACTATTTATTGCTTTTACAATGTCCATGTCATCCCCTGAATGTCATTCTGGAAAATGCGTGATACAAAATCCGACCCAAAAAAGCGCTACGGAAACACACAGAACAATTCAAAGTCTTGCTTATTGTTGCACATTTAAGCATTGTTGGCGCCATCTTGAAACATTTGACGGCACTATAAAGTCACCTGACCATTTTAATCTGAGCAAAAGTTTTATTTAAAATCTTTACTACAAGAAATATTATTAAACACATTAAAGGTGTGATATCAGATAGTGCCATTATACCGGGTGGGCAAGAAATAAAGTGAGGTGTTCAGAGCTCGCTAGCGGGAATTCTATTAGGCCAAATGCAGTACATTTTGGTGGAACATGCAGCTTCGATTTCTGCAAAAAAAAAAAAAAAAAAAAAAAAATAGTACCAAAAGTCGCCATAGGGGGCGCTTATTTCAAAAAAAAACAATGAATACATTTGCATAAGCGCGTTCCGTGTTGACCAATCAAGACAATAAAAGGCAAGGCTGAGGATTTCCCATCATTCACGAACGAATGGCCTGACGATGACGCTTACTCTGCCTGACCGGGCGTTATTAGTCAAGTTGTTTTATCAGAAGAGCGACAATGCAAGTGCTGCCCTTCGTGAATTCCGGCGATTGAAAACGTTACGAAGAGGACCGATGAGCATAACTAACTTACGGAAAATGATTGAACGATTTGAATCTACCGGAACTCAAGGAGTGCAACCAGGCCGGGGACGCAAACGAATCAGGCAGCAACACGTTGAAGAAGTTGCAACTGCTGTTGTGGAACAGGAGATGACTACTGTGCAGGGTACCAGCAGTGCACACGCAATAGCACGCCAAACAGATATCCCATATTCAACGGTGAGGAAAATATTGCATAAGATATTGACATTTTATCCCTATAAACTCACACCTGTTCAACAATTGCTTCCTGGAGATGAACGTACCCGAACTGACTTTTCGTTGAGATTTTTAGCACGTATGGAAGTGGATGATTCATGGCCATGGCAAATATTATGGAGTGATGAGGCACATTTTTATTTGAATGGTGATATCAATACCCACAACTGCCGTATTTGGGCTGCATCAAATCCACAAGTGTGTCTGCCAACTCCTATGCATTCACCGAAACTAACAGTATGGTGCGGCTTTACTGCTTCTTTCATCATCGGCCCGTACTTTTTTGAAGAAATCCGTCCCCGTGGACCGGTGACTTGTTCCGTCAATTCTGCCAGGTATGCCGATATGCATGAGAATTTTATGATACCACGATTGCAGGAAAAGGGTTGTCTGGATTCTACCATTTTTATGCAGGTTGGTGCGCCACCGCACATCGGACGTCAGCTGCAGCAGATCATGCGAGAACGTTTTTCAGACAACAGAATAATTAGTCGTGCATTTCCCATGGTATGGCCACCCAGGTCGCCTGATCTCAACCCTTATGATTTTTGGTTATGGGGATACTTGAAAAGCCTTGTGTATCAAGCATATGTTCCTGACCTCTCAACCTTAAAGGAGCAAATAACGTTACATATCAGACTAATTAATGGAGATATGCTGCGAGCTGCCGTAGAAAATGTCGTGACATTGTTTATTGTTGTTACTAAAGTTGGTTTGTACGGTATTTGTTCATTTGACAATTAGGTATTCATTGTTTTCTTGAAATAAGCGCCCCCTATGGCGACTTTTGGCACTTTATTTTTTGCAGAAATCGAAACTGCATGTTCCACTAAGTATATACGCCAAAATGTACTGCATTTGGCCTAATAGAATTCCCGCTAGCGAGCTCTGAACACCACACGTTATTTCTTGCCCGCCCGGTACTTCGCTGTCTTACCTAGCTCAATTAGTACGTTGGTTTAACAACAAATGACATACAAATTTCTATAATGGCGTAACGTTTTTTTTTTAGTGTATTGAGTAAACTCTTTGCCATTACATTAAATACAAGGTGCGTGTAAAAAATTCAGTGAATGGAAGCAAAAAGCAAATAAAACAAAACATGGTAAAAAATACTTTTATTCACCCTCAAACTAACATCCGTTGGACACAATACACTTTTGACATCGTTGGAATGAATCAGCGAAGGCAAGCTATCACACCTCGTCGGAAGTCTGGTAAGTCTGTAAAACGTATGCCTTTCAGAATCCCCTTGAGGACCGTGTGTGTGCGATAACAGTTACACCGCGTTGGGCGAAGAAGTTGCGTACACGAATCGCAGTATGCGAGCGTGCGTTGTCATGCAACAGATTCCACTTTCCACTCCTGTACATCTGTGGGCGAACACGTTCAATACAACATTGCAAGCGTTTCTTTGGCCGTTTTTCCCAATTTGTAACAAAATTTTTCATGTTTATCCGTTGCTCTATTTCCATTTGACGTGAGTTTTCGCACACACGCCGTTCGACTGCCCGTAGCAGACTAACCTGCGTCAGTTTCTTGCGCTCCTTCCTAAGTGCCGTCTCTTCATTGGTCTCTCCCTGCGCATGCGCGTGACCACATTTTTACTTCATGTGGTTTTTGAGATATCCATCTATTCACCGAACTTTATAAACGCACCTTGTATATTTTATTACTCATAATTTAATTTATAATTTGTCATTTTGAAACATTGAGGAATCAATTAAATGTTCATTTAAGTCTTTTGATGCTTTTCGAAGTCTTTATCAAATTTATAATCTATGTGCTTCGAAGTGCTTAATATATTTCTACAGACTCCTTCCTCTCTACAGTCAAAAATAATGTTCAGATCCAAAATGCGTTACGGGTCATGCAGTAATTTTAATTTTGCATCATATAAAATAATTTTTATTTTAGATATTGCCAAAAGCTTGTACGTGCCATGCTTGTGGCCCTACGTTTGATTGTAAGCACAGACGCGAGCAAAGAGATGGGCCTTAAGCGTAGGCTCTGTGTTTACTTCACATATTGAGAGACTCGATACCTGTGCTTGTATCTCATACTTCAGGTACTCAGTATTAACGATGTACGAGGGCATATTGAAAAGTAATGTCTCCATGGCTGTAACTTTTTTATTTTTTAACCGATTTTCAAAAATCTTTTTGTATCTGATACTTACATTTGTCCTCTATGTAATGCACTATTCACTTTTCGACATAGTCCCCATCCCTTTTCACGCATTGCGCCAACGCGTGACTAGTCGGGTGAACCCGTCGGAGAGGAATTCCGGGGTTGTTGTCGACACCCGGACCGAACGGCAGGTTTCATCTCGTCTTCAGAACGCAACCCATGGCCCTTAAGGTGCTCTTTCCTCTTTGTGAAGTGGTGAAAGTCGCAAGGTGCAAAGTCTTTCATTTTTGAACTGCAGTTTACATCTTTGAACTGTAAGCGCTGCCATCCCCTCTGATGTGTGACGATCGTGTGCGGACGGGCGTTATCGTGCTGCAGAAGAGGATCCAAAGCTGCCATTCAATCCTCGTGTCTATCGATAATTATTATTTTTTCGAAATCTAAGGTAGACAGTGACCGGAATAAAACTGTAGATTTGTATTCAATACACACAAACCCACAAACCCACAAACAAACATCCTTCTTTATATATATAGATAGAAGATAAGCATAGAACGAGTCTCAAGAGCAGCATTGCGGTAATGTTTTATGCATTATACAATTTGGCATATCAATGAAAAAGCTATAAAAATTAATGTGTAAATAAAATGAAAAAATTATGATGGAAGTGGATAAATAAAAATAAATTAAATAAATAAAATAATATAACTAATATAAGAATACATTAATTAAATGATAAATAAATACAAAAAATAAAATAAAATAAATAAAGCGAGCAATTATTTAACTAAATAAACTAGATTAAATGAATAAATAAAATAAATACATAACATAATAAAATAAAATCTTGTAAAATAACATTTAAATATAATCATTGCTCTGAAGACAAATGCGTCAGCGAAAATCCAACAATATGAAATAATTCATCATTTCAACAATGGTCTTGAGCAAGAGTCGTACTCCCCTTATTCTGTTAATCGAGCATTCCACTCAGGGCTCTAAATCTTGCGGTACAACTATACTTAACAATTTCTTGAAAATCTTTAAAAATGATCAGTAACTGGAGATAATGAAGAGTTAGCAGACTATTGAGAAAGAGTGAAAAGACGACAGAGGAAGCACTCCCTTAGCTCCGTGCTGTATTGAGCAAATGGGAAGCAAGTAAATAGAAGAATCGGCGACCGCTAGACTACACAAAGTGATGAATGGCCAAGTTTTGCTTTAACACATCGAGAGAAGAGTGGAAATTGCAACAACATCAAGTGTACATCTGAAGTAAGATTACGTGAGTAAGAAATTATTGGAGAGTTCTATCCTTTAAATTTTTTTTTTCGAATTTAAATTAAGAATTTTTACTGTATTAATTCTAAGCATTTTCATGTGTTTATTTTTAAGATATTGCAAAATTTAATTTAATTTTTTGAGATTGTTCTGTTTACCTACAAATGTAATTATCCCGGACAACGCCGGGTATCTTTGCTAGTAAAGAATATATTTCAACTTTAGATTCAAACGTTTTTGATTCATCTTTGGATTTTATTGTGTCTAACCATTAATAAAAATAGACTTATTAAATTAATCACACAATTATAAAAAATTTCTTAACTTATTTTTATCTTAACAAATTAATTTAAATATTATAATATTTAATACCAAATTTACGGTTTTATTTTTAAATTAATTTGTTAAGATAAAAATAAGATAACTAAACGGTATATTTTAGAGAAAATTAATGTGTTTCACAGAAAGATGCACCGAACAGTGTAGTGTATCGGTATTGGAGTGGAATTTGAAGCATAGCTTCCATAATATCACTCTTCATAAACATATTTCAAAGAAAGCCTGATGTACCCACAAAGGTCATCCACAGTGTGAACGAATAAAATTACCTCCTCTTGGTGGAGGGATATTTGACTGACGATTGACTGAGCTTGGAGTATATCACTAAATAAAAAAGCTACACACACGAAACCCAGTGATCTGACAATCGAACAGTGAAGTGTACACTGAGTTAGCAAAACTCATGGGATAGCAAGCACATTGATTGATGGGCATGGCTCACGAATTCACAGGGGTAACGGATTCTGGGAATGGACCATTAGACGTTGTGGGAAGAGCTTGGATAAGTGATTAATCAGAAATGGCACGTCGTCGCGAGTTGACGTCTTTTGAACGGGGTATGATAGTAGGTGCCCGACGCATGGGAAGTTCCATTTCGGCAGTGGTGCAGGAACTTGGCTTTCCCCGCTCAACTGTCTCCAGGGTGTATCGGGAATGGCTGGATGAAGGCATCACAGTCCACAACAGGCACCATACCGGGCGTCCAGCTGCCCTGAATGATCGTGACCGGCGACACCTGGGACGAATGATTCAGAGAGAAAGAAGCGCAACAGTGCAGCAAATCACAGACCAGTTCAACACTGGCCGCACTAGAAACGTCTCTCGGTGGATAATCCGTCGGAATCTGCATGCCCTCAGGTTTGGCAGCCGTCGCCCTACACGGGTGCCAATGCTTACCCAGCGTCATCGGACACTCCGGCGTGCATTTGTCACCAACCATCTTGGCTGGACTCTGCAACAGTGGCGTAACGTCATTTGGTCAGATGAGTAACGATATCAACTGTACCACGCTGATGGGAGGCACCGTGTGTGGCGCAGACCTCACGAAACGATGGATCCCGCATGCCAACAGGTGGTGGTGCAGGGTGGTGGGGCGTCAATGATGGTCTGGGGTGCATTTTCCTGGTTTGGAATGGGCCCTCTGGTTATTCTGGACCAAACGTTGAATGGTCCACAGTATTGTTAACTCATCAGAGACCATCTGCACCCGTTTTTGACATTTCAACACCCTGACGACGTAGCAGTCTTTCAAGATGACAATGCTCCACCACATCGCTCCAATATCGTCCGCGAATGGTTCGAGGAGCATGCAGGAGAGGTCCAACGACTGAGCTGGCCAGCCTGGAGCCCTGACATGAATCCCATCGAGCATATCTGGGATGCTGTTGAAGTCAGGCTCCGGGCACTGGATCCTTCACCCACGAACTGGCAGCAACTATCTTCGGCTCTGCAGACTATCTGGTGTCAACTGCCTCCAGAAGTGTACCAGGGACTTGCAGACTCACTACCACGTCGTACTGCTGCACTCCACAGGACCAGAGGTGGCCCGACCAGATATTAAGTAACTATCCCATGAGTTTTAAAACTCAGTCTATATTTGTTCAGGTGGGACAGAAGCAGTGCTATCACGAGACTCACCCTTCTAGAATAAATTCCAAATGAAATCAACTGAAGTAGACAAGAAGCCTGACTAACCCAAGAGGTCTTCCACATTAGGATTAGGAAAAAATAATATGATTGAAGATTGTCAAAAGATTGGGGGGGGGGGAAGGGTAACATCTTTCAGTAATTCGGGAAGGAGACGATACCAACGTCTTCAAAGTTGACGTTAAGAATATGCCTCGGCTTTCTATATTTCGTATGCCATTTCATTTCCAGAAATTTGACTTCATACAGACTTTATATTGTGGCTATTACAAGCGGAGTATGCATGTTGCACAGACTGAAGGGTTTGGCATAAAGTTATTTGTTAACCATTTTTGAAAATTCTCAGAATTCACATCTTCATGCTAATCACCGTACGAGTTCCAGATTTGAAAACAAAGCCAGCATTTTTATCTTATCTTTTTCTCCCTCTGCGTGAACAATAAATCCTGCTCCTTTATTATAGTTTTCTAAAACTTCATCTTCATTGTCATTTTGCCAGCACTTTCCGAAAACAGCAATTATATGAATACAAGTTTCATGCAAATATAACGTTTGTTTGTTTGTTTTCTAATCTCTTCCAGAAACGACGTCGAGCTGCAACTATTTCAGGCTTCTCTACGAAAACGCATCTATTAGATTTGCATTACATTATTTTATGCAAGCTCCCCTATTTCTTCTTCTATCATGCTTATACTCACTCACCAAAAGTCATGGCACATCTGCCTAATAGCGTGTTGGGCCCTCTCTGGCCCGGCTAACGGCGGCGACCCGTCGTGGAAGAGAGTCTAGCTATCCCCGGAACACAACCACAGGCACTGCAAGCCATGCCGCCTCCACTGCTCTCTATAACGATGCTGCATTTACCAGTTGTGTTAGTGATGACCTGACAGATCGTTCGATGACGTTCCACTAATGTTCAATGGGATTGCAATCTGGGGAACGTGGAGGCCAAATCATTGTCGTGAAGTCAGTAGCATGTTCCTCCAGCCACTGCCGTGTCACAAAGGCCGTGTGTGGAGGCGCATTATCTTGCTGGAAGATGCCGTCGCTCACGGGGTAAAAACAGTTCATGAAGAGATGCAGGCGGTTCCCAAGGAGATCGATGTAGGAAATAGCACGCAGAGTGAATGTCAGATGCACCAATGGACCCATTGCATGCCAAGAGAAAACATCCCAGACCAATATCCCAGTGCGGGGTCCATAGCTTCGTGTGACCTGCGCCAGACACGTACACGACCATCGGCCTGATACAGTTGAAACCGTGACTCGTCGGACCAGGCAAGCCTTCGGCAGTCCTCAGCGGTCCAATGTCGATGTTGGTGGCCCAGGCTAGGCGTTGCCGACGATGTGCAGCTGTCAAGAGGGCACCCGTCGTGGCCTCCTGCTCCCAAAGCCTGCAACTGCCAAGGTTGGCCGAATTGTCGTCACGGACACAATTGTGGGACGTCCCTGGTTGTACCGCATGGTGATTTGAACTGCTGTCGCACTTAGGTCAGCAGTTGCTAACACCTCTGGCATCAATGAGGCGTGAGCGGCCCGTTCGCTGTCTGACATGGGTTGTAACCCCTCGTTGGGTATACTCTCGATAGACCCCTTGCAACAGTTGTGAGGGAAAATTGCAGTGTGCTGGCTTCATCTGATATTCAGGCACCAACAATTATTCCCAGTTCAAATGCGGATAGCTCTCAGCATGCTGCCATTTCTGCAGCTAGTATTTTGCTCACAATGATTGTGTGATATCAAGGAAGTCTGTGCACTTGCATTCCGAGAATGGAAGCAGCGGGATATGTCTCATTACGGACAGGGAACCTGATTGGAGGGGTGTGCATGACTTTTGGTGAGTGAGTGTATGTGAATCACCTTTATTAAGGTGTTATTTTTAAAATAATATAAAATTATTATTAATCTGTAAAATGTATTAATTTCACTTGATTCATAATTGCTCTTCTTCAACGAAATAATAATAATTTTAACGATATTAATTATTATCAAATTAAGCAAACTATTGCTTTTCAGATAAAAAATTAAAAACTTACGAAATAATAATAAGGTTTGAAAATTCAAACAGTACTTTAAATTTATATCATTATATTATATGTTAATGATATAATTAAAATATATACACTGAAGAGCCAAAAAATTATGATTATCCCCACATTGGTGAATGAACTCGTCTGGATCACGTGGAAGGCATGTAATTAAGTGGGAGTGGTATTTAACTGCTGCTGGAAAAGGTAAGGAATCGGTCTTGCACTTAATTTTGCGAGTGATGGGAAAGGCTGCTGATCTAAGCGAATTTGATAGAGGGCAGATTGTAATGGCCCGAAGACTCGGAACGAGTATCTCCGAAACTGCACGACTGGTAGATTGTTCACGATCTGTCGTTGTTAGTATTTATGCAAAGTGGATTAATGACGGAGAAACCAGCAGTAGATGCCAAGTTGTTGGACGCTCACGCGTCATCAAAGAAAAAGGACGTCGGAGACTGTCACGCTTGTAAAGCAAGATCGGCGCCAGAGAGTGGCTCAGCTGGCATCTCAATACAATGCAGGTCCAAGTGCAAGTGTTTCGGAACCCACAGCGGGCTCCCACCACTCGTGTGCCCCTGTTGACCAAGCGTCATTGTCAACTACGACTACAGTGGGCTCGGAAACATCGAGACTGGACATGGATAAGTGGGAGAGAGTTGCCTGGTCAGATGAAACACGATTTCTTATTCATCACGTGGATAGCCGTGTCAGGATACTCCGACTTCCAGGCGAAGAGTTGCTCCCCCACTTTTACAGCAGGTCATACACAGGCTGGAGGTGGCATTATTATGCTTTGGGGTACGTTCTCATGGGCGGCTCTGGGACCCGTAGTTGTGGTAGAACGGGCCATGAATGCTGCGGACTGTCTGAACATCACTGCGGACCAGTTGCACTTTTACGTGGCGTCTGTCTTTTCAACTGAAAATGGAATCTTCCAGCAGGACAACGCGCCATTTTAACCAGGCTCGAATTGTGTTGGAGTGGTTCGAGGAGCATAAGGATCACCTAACTCGCCGGATCTTAATCCGATCGAGCAGATTTGGGATGTCATGGAGCGGCAGCTTAGAGCTCAAACATCACCATGTGGGAATATCTCGACTTTGCATGACCGCTGCTTAGACATTTGGTACAACCTGTCTCCAGTCATCTACCAAGAACTTGTGGTATATGCCAAGGCGAGTTGCAGCTGTTTTGCTGGCCAAAGTTGGCGCAACGCGTTATAGAGTACCTGGTCATAATGCTTTGACTCTTCAGTGTAAGTTCTGATGAAAGTAAACTTGTTGAGGGTTGGAAGAAATTGCATCTTGTAGATAGACAGACAAAAGACGGGTGAAATACAGATGGAATACAGAAGAAATGTTGAACAAGGCACAGATATTGTAGGAAGGAAGGTGGTACAGTTGGAAGACAGAAGAAATTTTGACAGAAGATACAGTTAAGAGATAGAATATTGAAGTGGCCACTTTGCAAGTTCCAGGTTATTGTTTGCTGGGCCAATCCACCGCTGTGATTTCTTTTTATTGGGGTGTGTAAAGGACAAGGTCTTCACCCTACACCTTCCCTGTGACTTGGACGAGCTAAAAGAACGAATTACGGTAGCGATACGTGGGATTGATGGAGACATGTAAATGCAGGTTTGGGACGAATTCGACTATAGGGGGGCATATTGAACATCTTTAGCTGTGTCACAATAAACTTCAAGAGTTTTTCTTTAAGAATCCGTATGTGGTGTGTCTATATTCTGAATAGCTTTTATGTAATAAATTTTTAAAAGTCTGAAGTTCTTTTGTAATCAACCTGTATATTGTTAAATTAAACATTGGACAATGTTTAAATCAAATAGCGCTGAGTAGTGTACTTTTTTTAAAAGAAAACTAGCTGCTGAAAGTGGCTTTTTTCTTCCGAGGTCAATAGCAGGACAATAGCAGCGATGCATGGCTATCAGACTGAACACATTCTATGGTGGCGAAAGGGGTTTTACACTTTTTCTGTTCTCTGTAACTTGATACCCTAGATTCCTAACAACCCTCTGTTGTACATCAAAGATTATATTGGGTCATAGTTTATTAAGGAGATCTGTTTTTAATGCTCATAGAAACTGCTATCGACTCTAGGGAAAAAAGCTCCCGTTATTTCAAATGTAAAAGTATAGAAATACAACTGTGAGGGCTTACTTAGTGTAAAGGATTTCTCTCTCTCTCTCTGTTATAATCTTCAGACTGGTGAAATATAAGAAGAGCTTAGTCAACATTAACAATTAGATTCGTTCGGATTAAAATTCTATTCCAAAGCATTTGACTCCATCCCTCATGAACTTTTTATTTACAAGCTATCCCAATTTTTTCAATATCCGTGGCCCTCCCTTTTCCTGGCTCTCTAGTTATCTATCAAACAGACAATACACCCTCCATCTATTTAACAAAATATCCTCTACTTTCACCCGCAATCTTAGTGTCCCCCAGGGCTCCATTATATCCCCTCTTCTCTTTAATTTATTCATTAATGACCTAACCTATGCAGTATACCCTTTACCACTAATATTATACGCAGACAATGCAACGATATCATATGCAGACTCCTCGTTACGTTCAATCAAAGAAACCTTTAACTCGGTCTTGAATAACCTCTTACTCTGGAACACAACCAACCTTATGTCCCTTAATTTAGAAAAAAACTTTATATATCATCTTTCATCACTGCAACAAAAAACTTGCTAAGAACGAATTTTCGCTAACCTGTAATTCTCAACAGATTAACTCGTCCAAATCCTTTAAATACCTAGGAATTCACTTATCCCAAAACCTTTCCTGGGATGCTCACATTAATGCATTAGCTTCTAAGCTAAACCAACGATTAGGACTTTTTTCTCGTCTTCATTTCCTCCCTCCCAAAATCCATCTTTTACTGTATAATGCTTTAATCTATTCCTCCCTCTCATATGGCCTCCTTTTTGGGGGATCAACCACTATATTTAATTTATTGCGCTTATTTAGACTTCAAAAATGGTTTATACGCATTTTGCTAAAAGTTCGTAAACCCAACCCAGTCTCTCACCTTTTTAATTCCGTGGCCATAACTCCCATACAGCAACATTACAATATTAACCTAGCAACTTTTATATACAAAGCCCTCAATAATTCCATAGTTACTACCCTCCCCCAACAGTTATTTATCCCAACAGTTATTTACTAGAACCCCTTATACGAGGGGAGATCAAAACGTAAGTTGCACTAAATCGCCCCAGGAGCGCGCTGTGTGTCGCAATCTTGGGCAAAGCGGAAAAAGGGACATTAACTGCGCAGACGTCGGATAGGACGGTTGCTGTGGTTTCCCGTCGTGTTTTGTGTGACTAGCGGGCTAAAAGCAATGGCGCGTCAACTGGATGTCCACTCCAAACTTGAGGGCGAGCAGCAAACCGATTTCTATGGGCCAAACGGGTGAATTGCACGGACATTCATCGTGAAATCGCTGCTGTATATGGAAATAGAGCGCCGGTGTGATTTTGATGCACGATAACGCAACACTTCACAAGGCCCGCCAAACGTGCGAACTGCTGCAGCGATTCAAGTGGGAGGTTTGGCAACATCCTCCATATAGCACCCCGACTCTCATCTTTTCGGTAAGCTCAAAACGGAACTCGGTGGACAACGATTTCGAAACGAAGAGGAGGTGAAAGCGGCTGTCACCGTGTGGTTACAAAACGCTGGAGGAGATTTCTATGCATCCGGAATCGAACAGTTGGTTGATCGTTCGAATAAATGTTTAGGGTCTCTTGGGGACTATGCGAAAAAGTGAACCTACATTGTATGCTGCTATAGGCGTGTTGCTTTTGTATAGGTGGTGTAATAAATGGCCATACCGTGGAAGTGCAACTTACTTTTTGATCTCCCCTCGTAACACCCGATACTCTGATTCCCTGCCAATCCCTCACATAGACGAAACTTCCAGCTCAAAAGTGTCTCCATCGCCGGGAATAGACTCTGGTCCACATTCCCCCTAGCTCTCCGTTCATCACCAAACACGCCACTTTCAAATAACGTTTAAAGAAATATTTTTTAACATTCCCACCAAACAAACTTTCCTCTCCTTTCCTCACCCTTTCTATCCTTAAAATTTAACTTTTTATATATGAAATATTGTTTCTTTGCTCCCCACCCAGGGACCTACCTCGTCGGCCCCCGCCATACTGGTCCTGGGTGGACGACTTGTATCTTTCTTTAGATTAAATAAATAAATAAATAAATAAATAAATAAATACATAACTAAATAAATTATAAATTCATTTCAAATTCTGCGGCACATAAAGCTCATTTAATTCGTTTAATCGCATTTCAGGGCTTATTATTGATAGAAATGCGATTAAACGTACCTTCGGATGATGATGTAACAATGTATGACGTTTTCGCGCTCAGGCCTTATCTTTAGGAGGCGTTGGTTCAGCGCAACAGTGGTCTAAGCCACTTTTTTATAAAATGGAGAAAAAGCAACTTAAAATTTTTCAATTGTTGTTTTTCAGTTATGGAGAGAAAGAAATAGAGGCATCAAAACAAACTTTATAATGTTAATTGACATCTTTTTACTTCATAGGATGACAGTTCCCATCAAAAGCAACACATGGCATCAGTACTTAAATTTTCGACTCGGAGAGGTTAGACCACTGTTGCGCTGACCGCTTCAATTGCTTTATCACGATGTCTAAACGAAGTTTTACAGAGCTCTGCATCACATTTTATTAATAATCTTTTACTGAAAATATTGTAAATAAATTACTTAAGCAGCACCTCTTTAAGAAAATTTCGCGTGCTGCTCTGATGCAATGAAAAAAAAAGAAATTAAGCTGGCTGAAGTACCGAATCGACTGTTATCATAACCAAATTAGTTTCGAGTGTTCTCCTTAGGAAGGCTGGAGTACATGTGAAAAGATTTAGGATCCTTGTACGTTAACTAGCAAGGTTAGTTTGAGTACTTTAAAAATTTTAAATTGAGCGTGGATAATTGTACTTGCCTTTTTGAGAAACATCGAATAAGATTTGATAGACTCAGTTTGATTTACTTAAAAAGCCTGCGGAGATTCGAAAATAAAAATAAATCCGCAAGTGTCCTCCAGAGAAGGCAAATGGAACATTAAGCAGAGGGGAGGTCTTTTGCCTTGGATAGTTTGTTGAAGTATTCCTAGAATGCCTTTATATCCAGAGTGTGGCCATACGTGGAACAGTTTTCTATTGGTTGTTCATTATCACGTGTTATTTTCCGCCATGTTGTGTCCAAATTGCGAATATTTAGCGTAGAATTGTGTGAATGCAAGACTGTTTTTAAAATATTTTAGTGACCACAAATGCCTTCCTGCGTGATAGTAGGGTGTTCTATTAGCACTGAAGGTGGTTTTACAATGAAACGTTTTCCTCTCGATCCAGAAAGACATTCGATTTGGGCCGCGAAGACGAAAAGAGAGATCAAGAGCTTACTTGCTTTCTAACAATAGAAACAAAGACAGACTAAATAGCAAGTTTGGTAATTAATTTATTTAACAACTACGCGTTTCGTGGAAACCACATCTTCAGGGTAGGATACAACTACGTTCAGTCAAGAACGGAGGCCTGTTTTTATGGCCATACCCCTCCAATCGGAAAACTTTCTCATTGGAGGGGTTTACAATAGCAGGAAATACAATCATAACACAGTAATCAAGTACAAGGTAATCCAATGGCATGGCAAGACTATTTGGACAATACACCAATAATAAAATTATAAAAACTGACAGTTTATAAAGATAACATAGAAGAAAATAAATATAAAATTTATAAACTATTAAATACAAATTAAACATTGAGGGTATAAATGAAATTAATTATAATAAATTACAAGATTGAATGTATTATATAATGGAAGGGGCAGATGATTCATAACACCATCGTAGAACGGCTCTTACAAGCGAGCTCCGATACATCAATGTTATTTATGAATCGATTTTTTGGCTGTTTTTTCACATCATTGATTACGTCTAAAATGGCGCTGTTTTCAAAATTAATCTGATTATTTAAAATACGCTTGTCTCCATTCTTTATTTTCTGATTATGGCTCGTTTTACATCGGTTCCACGAAGAGGTCGTTTAAGAAAAGATACGAAAAACACCACAATTCTTGGTTGAAAGGGAATAGCAAGCCGGCCTTTGCCGTCCATCTTATTAACAATCGACATCAATTCGGTTCCATCGGGAGGAACGTGATCATAAACGGATTTTAACAATAGAAGCCTTGGTAATCAGAAAATATATAAAGAATGGAGACAAGCGTAAATACAACAGGCTATCGCGGAAGGTCAGCGAGCAGATCCAGGACTTACGGAATCAAAGGTGGAATGACAAGATCAAGAGTCTGTCCGTCCAAGACAATTCTCTTTGGAATACTGTCAGGGCCCTTAAAAGCAACAGGGCCATTGAACTACCTCCTCTACTTACAGAAAGCGGCAATTTTGTTAGCAGTGACCAGGACAAGGTTCAACTCATCGCTGGCTCATTGAAAAGTCAATTCAATAGGCCCAAGGAGGACTGTCTGGTTAATATTACTGGTGAAGTCAAGGAAGTATGTGACAAGTTTGGCTTCTCTCAACGCGCTCTTACTCATCCTAATATCATTGGCACCTCTGAGATTTTGAACACCATTAAGCACCTGAAAAACAAAAAAGCAGCCGGCATCGACACCATCACCAACAGTGCTCTGAGGACTTTGCCTCTTATTGTAACAACATCATGAATGACTGCTGGCTAAACGGTCACTTCCCTAGCGCCTGGAAGGACTCAATCATCCTCACTATTCCCAAGTCGGGATTTGATCCTGCTCTTCCCATCAGCTACAGGCCCATTAGCTTACTGTCAGTGCTCTCCAAAGTCTTTGAGCGAACTATTCTCAAGAGGTTCAACGACTACTGTGAGGCAAACAACCTTATTCGTGAAGAGCAATTCGGCTTCCGCACAGCTCACCCCTGTCAGCTCCAGGTATGGTGGCTTGTTGCTGATTTGAACGGTCCTCTCAATCTTTCTATGTTTGGTGGTATCATCTTTCTTGACGTTCAAAAGGCCTTTGATCAAGTCTGGCATGACAGACTCATTTATAAAATTATTACTTGTGGCTTCCCTGATGACCTGATTGCCTTGGTTCGCTCCTTTCTGACAAACAGGACCTTCCGTGTTAAGGTTGATGACTCCTTGTCTGACCCTTCTGATGTTAATGCTGGTGTTCCCCAAGACTCTGTCTTGGGGCCTGCCTTGTTCAATTTCTTTATCCACGACTTTCCTAAGTTTACAAAGTGCAATCTTTGTTTGTTTGCTGACGACGGGTCCATCATGACCTGGGCACGTAATCCAGTCCACGTCATCAGCCGTCTGCAAAAAGCTTTACACCAGTGTGAGAGCTGGTTCTCTAAGTGGCGCTTACAGCTGAATGTTAACAAGTGTAAAGCCATGTTCATCACACGCAAACGCAAAAACCCTCCAAGGCCCCTCATCCTACATGGTAGGAAGCTTGAGTGGGTTAAAAATCATAAGTACCTCGGAGTTGTGATTGGTTCCAAGCTCAAATGGAAAGACCATTTCCAATATTCGCTTAACAAGGCTAAGAAAGCGAAGTTTAGTCTCATCGCGCTACTGGGACGAAACAGCGCTCTCACAGTGGACAGCAAACTCTTGTTATTCAAGGTAGTGATTCGTGCCATTTTACTTCGACTTGGGCTTCCATTTGCAAATCGAGATGGAAAGATCTTCAGACCTTCCAAAATGTTACCCTCCGGTCCATTGCTCAACTAGACAGAAGAGTTGCCAACAATCTCTCTATCTATGAAGATCTGGGGATGACCCACATTAATTCCTATGTTCAAACACTTCTCAGGAACATGCTGCCCAAGATGGAACATCATGAAAATACCGTGGTTGCTGGTATCCTGGATCACTTACTCGCTATCAGGGGTTCCCTCAGATTTCGAAGACCCCGTCATATCTTGGATGTCAATTTCGAGAAAAGCGTAGTTGTATCCTATCCTGAAGATGTGGTTTCCACGAAAAGCGTAGGTGTTATATAAATTACCAAACTTGTTATTTAGTCTTTCAGACTCTGTCTTTGTTTCTATTGAAAAGAAAAATGTGGAAACCTTCTGACAACAGTTGCCTTTGAATTACCGTATTTATTCTACTATAATGCGACCAAATTTCGGTCTATAAAATCCCCAACTTGGTGGGACTGCATTACACCACCCCCCCCCCCCACCCCCCCCCCCCCCGCCCCCGGGGGGGGGGGGGTTAAACGAAGATCGGCTGACGGAGTTCAAACGATATTAGCGTATAATATACATCAAAGTACATTAATTATACAGTATTTACAGTATATATAAAATATTATTATGTACAGTTCATTATACAGTACATTAATTCACTTTTTATTCGAATTTCCCGTCGCCAAAAGCTAAAACGAAAATAATTTCTCAGAAAAGATGGCGACTTCAAAACTGCTTCGATCTGACAAAGTTGCATTTTTTCCGATCACATGAGAAGGATATGTGAGAAACATATGACAAAGAAGGATAGTATTGTTGATTTTAAGAAAAATTTTGTCAATTAGTTTCGTTGAGAGAATTTGAACCAGACTCAGTGTACTATATAAATGATAATATTTTTTCACTCTGTTTGGAAATGGAAAGTATTTCGGCAATTAGAGCAGTTTCTTCTTGAGCCTAATGTTAGATGCAAGAAGCTTGTTATAAAAACCCTAAAAAATAGTGGCGAAATTGCAAACGTTACATTCCCTCGTTGTAATAACATAAAAAGCAAATTCATTAGGCGATTTGTTGTTTTCAGTTTGCAAAATTTTGTGTTAAAAAAAAAACTTATTATTAACGAACAGAAAAAATATAGAGGAAATGATGAGAGCAAAAGTATGGAAATTAACTTTTCAGTTTTAAATATTAAGATTTCATCTGTATTTTGTTGTTGTTAATGTTGTTTAACTTAAGGACGTGTAGTTTAAACAGTAAATGTAATTTCAAGAATATTTTTTCAGATGTTTTTAAAATAATACATGCTTCCCTTTATTCAGTCAATAAATTAGCCATTTTCCCCTTCATATAAGCCTATGTTTTATTTCGTTTTTTCATTAACGAAAAATTATTCTTTATTTTTAATAATTCCTTGAGTTATTCTTTATATAATGTTTAATAAAAATTTTGATAAAGTGAATATTCATTTTTTTTAAAAAATGGCGACCTGATTAATAATGAAATAATAAGTCATCTTGTTCAAATGGAAAGAAACAAAAAATACGAGAGGCGATTGATAAATAAGGTCTCCATGGCTGTAACT
>JAHWFO010094135.1:0-12864 GCA_023313115.1 Rhysida immarginata
GTATAAATCTAAAGTATTAAAACTCTAAACTTCAACTCTAACAAAAAACTTCAAAATATTACGAGAATATTTAATATTTAACTTCAACTCTATCAATATAATAATACTAGCTGATATACCCGGCGTTGCTCGGGCTGTTTTTTTGAGGAAATTTTGCAATATCTGAATGTGAATTTACAGAAAAAAATGACCACATGAAAAGAGCTTAGAATTGATATGGTAAAAGATCATATTCAAGAAACGTAAAGACTTCTTTTACAATGCACCCAATGGATGGCCTCTCCAACATTTAGCAGTTCTACTCGAATTCGCTCATGTTGTGTATAGCTGAGTAAGTTTGACGCAGTGCCGGAGAAAGTCCAAAAAAATTTGCTTTTTTAAAGAAAGGTTTAACATATATTTTATTATGATTAATGTTATTCTCTAAAAGAAAAGACAAAAAGACTGACAGGTGAAATTTAATATTATGAGTAATTACGTTAAAAGTTCATAATTATGACAGTGAAGGATAATGTAGTATGGCTTGATGTTGATTTACCACCTCTGCGTATTAATAGTGAAAAACCGAAAATTTCCTTTGGCACTAAAAATGGCAAAGATAAACCCCATTTATAAAAAGGGTGATCCGCTTGATCTAACTAGCTACAAACCGATCTCAGTTATGTCTCCACTAACAAGTAAATAGAAAGAAAATGAAATCATAGTCTGATCTGACGTTTCTTAACCCCTGGCTGTGGCTTTAGTTCGCATTCTAATATTGCAAAATTTGTATTAAAATAATTGTATAAAAGTTGTTTGCATATTTTTTTTAAAATTATCTGTAATTTTTTACTCTAAAGAGTTTTACTCAATACGGTGCTATCACTTTGTAAAGGCAGTCGAAAATATTAATTTGTTTTAAAATGATTGTAAAAAAGATTCTTTGTCATTAATATTCCGTATTTAAACTTCAAATTGTTTGTTTTTTTTCAAATTAAAAATTTGCTATTATTTCCGACGTTGCTCGGGCTCTTTTTTGATGAAATTTTGCAATATCTGAATGAGAATATACAGAAAAAAAACACTGAAAAAAGTTGCGAACTTAAGGCACAGTCACAGCGTCATATCAGGCTATTGTTTCTTTTTCATTATAACTCCTTCTACGGCACTGCGTCAAATAACTCACTCAGCCTTACACAACATTCCAACATGAGCGAAGTCTGGTAGAACTGCTGAAGGGCCGTTGTTGCAGAGGCCATTAACTGGGAGCATTTAAGAAGTCTTTTCGTTTCCTCAATGTCAATTTCTTCTGTATTAATTCTAATTTTTTTCCTGTGTTCATTTCATTTGGCTATTCACTTTTCAGAATGCAAAATTACATCTGAAAAAGGCTCGAGCCACGCCGGGTTTTTCTGCGGGACTCCAAATTGAAGACGGCCTCGTTTAGAATGACACCTTCTGTTGGGCGAAAAAAAAATTTCCCCTTTTTAAGATGAGTTTTAAAATCAATGGACGAAATTTTCGTTTCCATTACGTATTGAGCAATAACATTGCAGGCAGTTTCTAGAAACCGAAAACGGAAGTGCCATTTTCCTCAGTGGGCTTGTTATTGCATTGAAAAGCAAGCATAAATCAAAAAGACATAACTGAAATGGAAAAAGTTATATGAAAGCTGTTCGTCACGAAAGTGAAAGTGAAACCATGTTCGAAGAATTGCTAATTAGAAGAAAAAGAAAAAGCATAGTTAACGAATAAAAACCTGTCACCCCATGGCCGGCATGTGAAAGAACTAAAAAACATTTTTCACATGTTTAGACTCACTTCCCGCCCATGTCGGCACTTGAAGGCGAGGCTTCCCAGTTTGCTTCAAGGATGGCGGCAAGAGTTCAGGGACTATCATGAGCACTGCCACCAGAAATTGGAATTTTGTATGGAAAAAACACGATTTTTTTTTAGAAATCTCAGGCAGACAGTGACCTTCCCCTTGCTTTGAAGGCTGAGTGTGCAAAGTTTCAATGCAATTGGATGAATGCTATAGTAACACATACAGTACAAACAAACATTCCTTTTTATATATAAAGGGTGTGTTTCGATAGACTCACTGACCTCGCGATAGTAGGGTTTCCTCTCTCTGAATCGTTTCGATAGGTTTTCGTGAGGAGGTCTCGCCCGTTTCGATAGAGCCCCAGCCCCACGAAACGGTCCGATCTTCCGAGGTCGTACAGCTTCATGAGAACCGATCCAGCTTGTTTAAAGATGGCGACAGCCCGTTTCGATCCTGTATGGGTAGATCGGGCATCGTGGTATTCGCGTAGCTATAATGCGATAATATAACATGTCAATGTCTACTTTCAACAACGTCAACAGTAAATTACAGAGTTAGTGTTGGAATTAAACAAGAAATAAATAGTAATACACAAGAAATCTCTGATACAGCGCAGGAAGAAAGCGAAAACCGAAAGTGAAACAGCGCCTGAACAAAGATACATCGCGTTTCGATAGCATGATTGTCGCGATTCTCACTTTAGCTCACTGGCTACAGTTAACACGAGTTAGCTCTCGCTAGGTCTGTGAGTCTATCGAAACACACCCAAAGATTATAAGGCTTAAATTTGCTTGTATCACTTTTTGACATGTGGCGGCTGCGCGAGTTCACGCTCGCTGTACCTTTAAGTCAGCACGTCGGCCACCTTTGGCACGTGCCAGGAAAGTTCTTTGTTTGATAAACGATGACGGTGGTTGGATGAAGAAGATGTTGGCACATTGAATGTTCCTAACATGATCCAAATTGAGAACGAAGAAACTGTTATGCCAGTCATTAATAATATAAAGGAATGGGTTTAAAGTCCATGGACACAAGATGATGGGTTTAAATTTTGATCATTCATTTGATTTGTTATGTTTTGTAAATTTTCTAAAATCTTTGATTTATTGTTGATTTTTTGAAAAAAGACTTTTATATAGAAATAGATAAATAATTTTGGAAGTGCTGTTTCAATTTAATAATTTCTAAATTTAAATTTGCAAAATATGTGACGTCACACCAGGGGAGGGAGAGTCACACAAATGTGACCACCTCTGCCAACGCCGGGGGGGGCGCCCCCAAATATCATGAAATTCGTGTGACGTAATTTATGGCTGGCCCTTTAGCTCTGATCGCTTCGCTATCTAAATTTTGACTGTATTGCAATTTATTTCATGTAATCAAAAATAGATGAAGGAAGTTCATCTGTTTCTGATGTAATTTTAGTGAAAATTATTCAGGGCCTCCATCAATGTTTTGAGCTTCTTATTAACATTCTTGATTTTTTTTGATTTTTTTATTCTAAGTAATTGATTTATAAATATTATAATTATTCATTTGGTCAAAAGGTAATAGATTCATTATTATTATAAAAAATTCTTATTATAAATATTCATTTATTGAATAATAGTTGTTTTTATTTTACACTCATTTTATTAATAATAATGTCATTTTACAGTTAAAATTAAGAATATTACTATTTCTTCATATAAAATTTTAAAAAAAATTAAAGAAATAAATTTGGATTTCCAACAAATAAATTTTAGGATGCAATACTTTGTTCTTGTGCGTATTAATATTGGGATATCCACAATAGATCAAATGCAGGATGTCCACTAGTGGAAACAACGAAATTAATAGAATAGCTGGTCATTCAACAGTTTTTAATGTCCAAAGACAGCTTCAGTAGCAGTGGCACCCACTTCAGGAAAATAGGGGGGGGGGGGGCCAGGTCTGTATACCCATCCAAAAGAATACCCAAAATAAGAAAGATATTATGAGAAATTTGAAAAAATATAGCGCATAGAAAAAACATTGAGGGGACATGCCCCTCCTAGCAAATTTGGGGGGGGGGGGGGCAGAAAGTGTCATGCTCCCGCTAGATTCGGCGCCTACGTTCAGTGGTAAGATGAAAGCACTTTTATGGCGCAATAAAAGAAATTTAAAATTTATAAAACAAACAAGTATAATTGATAGAATGTTTTCGAGAGTTATCTTCTTTTATCCTCAGTTATAGAAATTTAATAAGTTTCCTTGAATTAATCATTATTAAATGTTTATAATCAAATCTTTTCTATAACAAGAAAAAAAAAACGCGCCCTAAAATTCATCTGTTGGAAATTCAAAGACGTCCATTGAATATTAAGTGGATTTTAGTAATAACTTATTTTATTTTTACTATAATAATTTATTTGGCATTTATATTTGGAAGTATCAAATTAAATTATTATAAAAAAATTAAATTTTTTGTATTTTAAATTTTATATGAAGAAATTGTAAAATTCTTAATTTTAACTTTAAAATGACATGTAAAAACAACTATTATTCAATAAAATAATATTTATAATAAAAATAAGAATTGTTTTATAATAATAATAATGAATCTATTACCTTTTGATTAAATGAATAGTTATAATAATTATAATAATTATTTAGAATAAAAAATAAACAAAAACGTCAAGGATATTATATGCAGCTCAAAACATTGATTGGGGCCCTGAATAATTTTCACTAAAATTACATCAGAAACAGATGAACCTCCTTCATCTATTACATGAAATAAATTGCAATTTTCAAAATGTAGCTAGCGAAGCGATCAGAGATAACTTGAGTTAACAGGAGAAGATAATGCTTCTACAAAAAAAAAAAAGCATTGTACACGCGGTGACTGATATACAGATCTAGTAAATTTGAAGGAAATGTAGCTTTTCTTGACCTGCAGACGATTGGCGTCATTAACACTATTCATTCTATCTCATATGAACTGCTCGAAGCTAAGATAAAATTGTTTAAAACGTTGTATTTCTCCACTATGCGATGTTAATCTGCCATGTTGCTTGTTTCGATAGTTTGGCCTCTGATTCTGTTGGTAGATGGCGGTATCTGTTGTCACTTCCTTCAAGGTCAATAAAAGATCTTGACTTCCTTTGTATTGAACGGAAGGCGTACAAGGTTGCACTGTACGCAACCGCTGCGTAATCTTTTTACGGAACAGCAGAACTGTAGTAGCATTATGTGCTCAATTGATTCCATTACATTTTGGTTGGAGGTCTCTAACCCAGTGTCACATATAATATTGGAGTACGCAGTGGAGAGAATGAATATTAAACACAGTTGATAGGATGTAAATAAATCTGTTTATAAAATTTATTAAAATCGAATTTTAATACATTAGCTATTCGTGATGGTCCACCCAACACAATCATAGCCACAATTGACCTTTATCAAACTCTCGTTTTCACACCCCTTCTTAGCCTTCGTAGCCTTGACTACCCACGTGACCACATAAAAAATGGCGTCCCTTGGTCGTGTTGTAAGCATTTGTGATATGAGAAAAATTAATTTTCTTTACATTTTCCATAGGTTTTTACTATTTTAAAGATTTTTATTATTATCTTTATTAATTCAGCATATATTGTTAACCTTAAATTTGTAAAATATAATGATTTAAATGTTATTGATAACCTTTCATAATTTTAATTTAATAGTTATTTCCAAATTACCTATAAAATTATTTTCTAAAGATGTTTATTTTTTTCTCCTCACTCTGACAATTGGGAACACAACAATAATTTAACCATAGCAATAAAAATTTTGAACAACAACAATTAAAACTTTCACTTACGATACTGTCAACAAATGCCGTTAACACGTCCAGTATCCGCCATTTGCATTTTGTAAAAAAATCAGTGACGTTTAGTGGCAACCAATCACAAGACAGGGGATAAAGGTCAATTGTGAGGGCACTTATAATGCTTTAAATAAACAGAACTCACATTCAGAATATTACTTTACAATGTGTCATCTTTCACCTTGTAACAAAAATGAAGGATGATGGGGGCTCCTAAGAAACTCCCCCCCCCCACAAAATTTGATTACTATTAATGCTAAATAAGAAATATAAACGTTTCCGTCCAAGCGCTGGTCCTACATGGACGTGCGCTAATTGAGCTTGGCGAATCCTCCTTTCCTTCTTCTACAGGAACTTGAGCCTACCAAGTTCGAGATTTCTGTCGCCGTATAAACTTTAGAAACTCACGGGAAGCCGGTGACGCAATGCGTTTAGTAAGAACTGGTACATACAGTTAAAGAAAAAAATTAATAAACTGAGCGTTAGGGGACATATGCCGAGTTAAACTAACAGACTTGGCTTAGGGATAAATTTATATGCCTCTATTACTTAAATCAGAACTTAACACTATTTATCTTTATTTCTTCAGCTATACAGCTGCTATATAAGTGGCTCCCAAGTCGTCGCTTAAATAAGCTGACAAGCCCCAGGGCATAATAGTCAAAATGTTTTGTTCCGTACTCACGGACTCTCTCGCTAACGCGCAATTATCGCTCCTATCTGGTAGCTGTTGGTTGATTTATTAATAATAAAAAAAATATTTTATTTAATCACTTTTTATAATATAGTTTCGTACAAAATTTGTTATTGTAAATAAATGTAAAATTATATTATTTGTTTATCAAAGTTAAAATGTGGACATCAACAATAAATGTTTTGGAAGGAGCAATAAAAGAGACTCATGAGCTTGTGACATAAGATTAAGCTTTGGTTATTGTTGTTTTGTTTTTTTTCTCTGCTCTTACTCTCTCTTGATAAGCAGGTATACATGTTGGTAATTTTTTTTCCATGTGAAGTTAATACATGTGTTATATTATGTATCTTATAGATGAATTAAATGCAGACATTTCTTTATATTTATACACATGTTGACTGGTATATTTCCTTCTTAAACTTGAAACATCTCATAGGCAGTTAATGAGCAGTAAGCAAGATGGAAAGTTAAAATACTTAGCTTTAACACTCTGCTATTTATTTGGAGACAAGCTATTCATACTCCAACAGTAGCCTACAATTCACTGCGCAAATTGTTAGCGCCCCTGAAATGCCCCTATTCTAAATAAACCCTTATTGTGCAGGCACAGGTTAACTAAGCACTGGGTCGCTAATGCTGTCTGGACCGCGGAATAAAAGAAAATATACTCATGGTTTGAATTCGCTTGCTTAGCCACGGGCTCGCAGGTAACTGAATCTACGCAGCTCACTGCTTCAGCTTGGCTCCGACTAGACGACATAAGGCTCAAACACATCTACGCGAATTTCACGCGACAAGTTGTCGTGTGCGACTCAAGCGACAATTTATCATCTTTTACGAACTAGTCGGACGATGCATGCGAACGATACGCATGACTTTGAGCTCGTCCGACTTTCTTCCGCATGAAACAAACGTACCACCAATCACATTGCTCGCTTCTGCCACGTTATCATTCGCTTTCGAGTTTCGATAACAACAAATTAAAAAAAGGAGGCCTGTTCAGTCGAAGCGAGAGCTGAACATGAAATAAGAACTTTCAACACAGAGTTAATTATAGAAGTGCAGAAATATTAATGATAACAATATTCTCTGCTGCTTTAAAAGCAATTCTCGCCTCTTCAAGCATTGGAACCCATTATTTCCACAGAAAAGTAGACCACTTCTTGTGTTATAAGCACGTTCAGTCGGATGAATTCCGCGCAAGTGTGTCTAATCTTGTCGCACGCGTCGTGCACATTTTTTGTCGAATGAAATCGGTGCGCGCAGTTTCCGTGTAGATGTGTTTGAGCCTAAACGACGCCTCCTGGGACTTGCTGGGCGACGGGTCGCTGCGCCCTTCATCTAGCAAAGCCGCTCGCTTTCGTTTCCTCTCGTGAATTCTATCGTGGCTCTCATTAGAGAAATTCTTTGTCGAAGAGCTGTTGATGCTTTCGACCGTCTCTCGCCACGGATCCTTGCAAACTGACCAGTCTGACCATGGAGCAATTAACCATGGTTAATTGCTCCATGGTCTGACCACGAATCTCCTCTTCCAACACGTGACGTTGCTTCCTTCCCTTGACTCGATTTCCGTCGCGTTCTATTTCCTCCCTTGCTCTTAAAACGCTTGCCTATTGCGTCAAGGGATGGCGCCACAATCGAGCGCTCCAAATCGCTCTCTCAATATCTCACAGCCACCACTCTCGTTCTGCGATCGTGACACCCAGTTCAATTAGAGATCCTGTATGTATCAGAGATACGACAACTGAGAAATCGAAAACAATTGGTTAGAGCCGACACGTGACTTATGGACGCCATTATTTGCTAACCATGCTAGCAGATGCCTTGCAATGCCGATACTTGTATCATGCTATACAACAGTATTTAGACATCGCCAGCTGTAATTTTTTTCCGAAATAAAAACATTATAAAACTAATGTCTAATTGTGCTGCAGTAGGTTGTTGGAACAGCGGGAAAAACGGCTTTCAAGTATACATGAATGGCCTATGCACTGATCAATGCTGTTCTCTTTGGCATTCCATAGGTAAACCAGAGAAGAGGCTTGTGAATTAAGTGAAGACACGTGATGTTCTTCCTTCATGATCGATATCACTCAAAACTGGTTCAAGCGTCTGTGATTTAGTGGTACCATTATGGTCCACTGGAAACTGTCAATGCTAAGATATGGCATGCATTATATTAAACAGCTTGGAATAACATGTTATCGTTGAATATTAACCTAAAATTAATGAAGTCGAAATAGTTTCAATGGTATGTGGTTTCATCCATCCCTGGTATGTGGTTTCATCCATCATTAATGAAGGTAGAAAATTGGTTCATCCATCCCTGGTAAAACTAATGATAGTCGAAATTGGTTCAAAGGAACCTGGATTTAGTAGAACCATTATGGTTCATTGAAACTTTCAATATTAAGATATGGCATATATCAAACAATTTGGAATGATATATTGTGAACAGAGTATACAGCAGCACAATAAGGGAATCTTTAGGTGTTGAGCCGCTACTTCTCCGCATTGAGAGATCTCAGTTGCGCTGGTATGGCCACGTGATACGGATGCCGCAAACTAGTCTTCCTAGGCAGTTGTTATTTTCCAAGCCGGTGGGTAAGAGACCAAGGGGTCGGCCTAGAACCAGGTGGCTAGACTACATGGAGAATCTGGGTTCGAGTCGCTTGGATATTACCAGGGAGGACATGCGCCTGATGGCGGAAGATCGCGATCGCTGGAGATCCTCCATAGGGCTGCTGCCCCCGCGACCCTAACGGATAAGCGGGTTTGAAAAGTAAGTAAGTAAGTATATTGTGAAATTAATGATAGTCGAAATTGGTCCCAAGACAGCTGGTTTAGTGGACCCATTGTTGTTCATTAGAACTTTCAGTGCTAAAATATGCCATGTAATATATCAAATAACTTGGAATGATGTGTCATCAATGAATAAACGTAAAATTAATGATAGTCCAAATTGGTTCCATGATGCGTGTTTTAATGATACCATTATTGAACCATTGGAAACTTTCAATGCTAAGATATGGCATGTAATTACTTACGCCTTATATTATAAATAGTTAATTTGTTACACTCACAGCAATTTCCAGATCATAGGACTCATTTTATTAGGTTATAGCTCTCTGACTCGATTATAAGAATACAGTACTTCGTAGTTAAGTTGTACGACCCATCTTCAAGTGTTTACGAAACCCCGACTCATCTAACAGCGCCAAACACAGCTTAACGAGCAAAGTCATAGGAAATGGGAATCATTTCCGGTAAAGATACGAAATCAAGTTATGAAAACATGGCGGATAGCGATGCTGGACGAATTCGCCGTTCGTATTAGTAAGAAGATTAATACAAAATTATTAGAACTAATACTACTCTTTAATATGACTATGGATGGGACAAGTTATCTGAAGACTATCTATCTATCAGTAGGGATAGTCTCTTCAGCTCTTGAGTGCGAGAACAGTCTCCCTCAAAAACCGAACGTTGAATAAGCATTCTCCAACATTGTTCGTCTTGCCCCTTCAAATCTTACCAGTTCAAGAAAAATTGAACGAAAACAGGAATCTAAGTAAGTAACACTTTTCTCACTTTTTCCTAACGTAAATTATAATTATTTAATAGTGTCAAATTTATTTGCTAATACCTGTTCTTATTCATTATTGTTAGGATTATTTTTTATTAACTCGTTTTAATCTGAAATGCATTTCTACTGAACAGCAATCATTATTATCGACTGCTAACAACATGGCTAGTTTCTCGCAGCAAGAATAGATCTAAACAACGGGAGCTGTTATCGGAACCTTATAGAAAGTAAGAAGAAGAGTGACTGACTTAATTTCAGCACGGAGGTCGAATAAGATACTAACCAAAATAAAATGTCACTATTTCCCTTTCCATTATTATAGAGTGTAAATCATTGATCTAAAACGTATCCTTTTTTCTGTATGTCAGAATATGAGCCTTCCTCTTCAGCATCCTCGTGATAGTTTCCATTTAGCCTACCCAAAGGAATATAAAAGAAATCTTGCAGATTTATAATGAGAACAATGTAAGGGTTACAACAAAAATATTCCCTTGATTTTTGTGCAAATCAATTCTGTTAAGTGATGGTGAATTTATTGCATTGTACATTATAAGATGAATGTATTGTTAAATTATAGGAAAAATTTTAAAAACATGTCGTTTCTCTTCCTATTGTTGTCTACCCTACAAGCTTGAAGTTCTATCTTCTGCTGGAGAATTTTGACAAAGATGATAAAATACAATGCAGGTCGGTATACAAATGTAAACGTGTGTAATTATCAGTATACACGTGTATAAATTTGTGTACGTGTGTGTAAAGTTGTGTATATATGCTATACAGATGTGTACAAAAGTGTAAACTTGTGTAAATAGGTATATAGGCGTATGTAAACTTGTGTAAATTTGTGTATACATACTGTAGACAAGCTGTAGAGATGTGTAAATAGTGTATACACGTGTATAAATTTGTGCACATATATTTGTAAACTTTTGTAAATAAGCTTCATAGGTGTGTACATAAGCTTATACACGAGTAAATGTGTGTGTAAATAAGTGTATAGATATGTATAACTTGTGTGATTTGTTTATATGTGTGTGTAAACTTGTGTATATATGTGGGTAAATGTATTGTAAATTGTGTAAATACACGTGTATAATAGTGTAAACTAACTTGCGTAAATATGTGTTTACACGTGTAAACTTGAGTAACTATACAAGTGTGTATATTTGTGTAAATCTGGCTATATAAATGTGTAAGTAGCTGTAAAAATGTATAAATATGTATGTAAAAATATGTAAATATGTATGCAAGTGGCGTAAATATGTATATACGCTGTATAGTAAACATTCCGTTAATGAGTCTTAAGTCCTGTACAATTGAGTCAATTGACCCGAGATAATGGCGACTCAGCAATTCGAGTCAAACAACTCTTACTGGCATATGTGTCCAAAGACTCTCTTTAATGGGTCGTATTGGAAGAATCATAGGAACCTCACAAGTGGGTCATATGAACCGCATATTGCTGTGAGTGTAGTCATAATTTAGGGCTTATTATTGATAGAAATGCGATGAAAGATGACTACGAGGCTAACGAGAAATACAGGCTCCGGGACTGAAAAGTCACCTGATCACAATAGGTCTAGCCTATGACGTATATTAAAGATAGACCCCGAAGCAATTGTCGTTACTTGAAGCAAATTGGGAAGCTCCATGCCCAGAACTGTCATGGCCGAAAGTGAGTGAAGATGATGCAAAACACATGGCTAAACATGAGAGTAGCTGATTGATAATTCTTTCACACGCTCACGATCACGGTGTGATAATTTTATCTTTTCGTTTACTTTGTATTTGAAGTATTTTATTATGTTTTATAAACAACTAGAAGAGGTATCCGGCGTTGCCCGGGATAATTACACTTGCACAATCCTTTCCTTTCATTGTTAGTCATGAGATATTGATTGTTTGTTCATGCAGAGCGTTTGTGAATTGCGTGTTGATACCATTGTTGATACCTATTGTTGTTGTACAAACTTTGCCTTGCATTGTTGGTCATAAGATATTTCTCATTAAAATGCCTTGCCATAACCATGAATATCGATTTTTTATCGATATTTATTATTTTTCCGAAATCTGAGGTAGACAGTGACCTTCCTCATGCTTTGAAGATCATGTATGCGAAATTTTATCAAGATCGGAATAAAACTGTAGATTTGTATAAAAAACAGACCCACCCACAGACCCACAGACGCACAGACCCACAAACATCCTTCTTTATATATATAGATTTTTCGATCATAGTTTCAATTTCAATTTCGTTTTGGTAGTCTTTCAGTTGTGTATTTTCATTTTAGTTACGTATTTTTGATTTATGCTTGTGGAAAAATGATTCCTGGTCCTTTTTTCATGTCTGTTTGTACAGTTGTACGCAGAACAACTTTGAGGAATGGTTTTGAATTAATTATTCCTTGGGCCCAAAATCTTCAAAAACAAAGCAGCCAGACAGCTAGTTACTCCACGGCTCACTCCTGCCCAGAACTGTCATGGCTCAACTTGCTTCACTTTGTTGGCGCTGTTAACAATAGGATTCGGTGTCTATCTTTAATATACGTCATTGGGTCTAGCAACAATCCAACCTTCATTGTTTCCAACAAAGGAAAAAACACCGATTGTTAAAATACAAGATGAAAACAATGAAAGTTATATTGTTAATAGACCTATCTTGGTCAGGTGACTTTTCAGTGCTGAAGCCTGTCTTTCTCGTTAGCCTCGAGATGACTACCTATGACGTTTTAACAATGAATAACGTTTCCGTGCTTAGGCTTTCTCTTTAGGTGGTGTTGGCCAACGCCTCCTAAAGATAAGGCCTGAGCGCGAAAACGTCATACATTGTTACATCATCCTCATTCAGTTTCATTGCGGAGGCCTTCTCTCTCGGTGGTCACGGTAGAGCACTCGGTGAGAACTGCGTCATCAAACTGAGACAGACAATGCAACTTTCATTGTTTGCAACA
>JAHWFO010094135.1:45645-90839 GCA_023313115.1 Rhysida immarginata
AAAGTGTCACCCCCCCCCCCCAAAAAAAATCGGCGCCTATGCTTTGTTTTATACTCTATCGAATGCAATATCGTTCATTCTTCTATCACTAATAGTTTTCAAGTTATTAAAGTTTTCGTGGTCAACGCTTTTCGTGACATTTCACGATTTAAGCGTGGCATCCCAGCATCGAAACATAAGACGTATTCTACGTCAAAACATCTATTCTCGTATTAATCTTTGCATTTGAAAGAAAGTAGCGAAAACAGTCGATATTGAGCTGAACGACACTTGAAGGTATTCTCCTCTCCCTTATTCTAAAATGGCTGGTGCTAAATATTTTAATTCTTAAATACGGTAATTGAAAATATCCCATCGGGAAAAAAACGTGTTCATTAATAGGTGTGATATATTCCGTGGGATTAAATGAAACCTTTTTACATTTCGTAAAATCGCTATCTTTGAATATGTGCACGTGTCTATTCATAATGTAAAAGGAGAGCACAGGAAGAAAAGGATTTTGGTTTGCGCTCTTTTATTTTGCATCGTACAGCCCTGATAAAAGACTAATGGAACATAATGGTCTTAAGGTGTGCCCCACTGTTCGTCCTTTAACGAGTGAAACAGTGAAGCTGAGCAGCATCTCGGGTTTGTTCCTGACGCCAAGTAACACGAGACGAAGAGGAAGAGTGTGTGTGTGTGAGTGAATGTGAAGCGTATCTATGCGTGCTAGTGGGCCATTATCTCCTCTTTGGCAGCAACCACGGCGGCGTTGTCGTCGACGAGGGCGCCATCTGCTAGCAAGCGGTAGCTTTCACAGTCAGAAGGAAAGCAGCGGCGGGCAGTGCTCCGGAGAGAGAGCTTGGTTTCGGAGTAACATCGCGCCAGGCTGTTGGTTGTTTGATTATTGCAATATGGCAAGAAAATATGCAGTACAAACGTGAAAAATGCACTGGATTTTCTTGGGATTATTGCTGTCCTATTATGAAGCCATTTGCCTCGGAATAACCCACGGGAAAAGCGGTAAGTGTTTTATTTTCTATAACGAGGGGGTAGAAATACTGGGGGCTATGGTCGACGATCAAGAACACCGGAAGATTTTCTCATTCTGCAAAAGGCTGTATTTTTGTGATATA
This sequence comes from Rhysida immarginata, assembly GCA_023313115.1. Taxonomy (NCBI): domain Eukaryota; kingdom Metazoa; phylum Arthropoda; class Chilopoda; order Scolopendromorpha; family Scolopendridae; genus Rhysida; species Rhysida immarginata. Next base: position 46,761 of record JAHWFO010094135.1, read on the forward strand.
AAATCATCATTGGTCATTGATTCAAGACAAAAGCCAGCATTTCATAAGTTTTTCTTTATTTTTAAATTTCTCAGCATCCCGATCTTAAATTTTTTTGGGGGGAACGATGGAAGTAGGCTTTAGGGCCCGAATCTGCTTGCGTCAATGAGAATGAGTCTTCCTGGGGAACCGGCTTCCGCAGCACCAGAGATCGATAGAAACAGCCAGAGCTGCTGTTGGATCTTTTGTGAGCGGTTCCTCGTCAGCTAAACAAACTGCCGCTCGTTAAGTTTTCCCTTTTTTTCTGTTTCTGCCTTTGCCAATAGTCTATTGGATGCACGTTTAATTAAAAATAATACCATGCTTCCTATATATTACGTATTAACCCCCTCAAACAAATCGTGGTTTTGCACATATTTTTATCTTCCATGAAGTCTCAGAGAAAAAGCTCTTTGACAGTTCTCGTTTGTCAATTAAGCGATGACTAATCTTGCGGGTGATTTTGCCGTTTATATTCATCCCTACATTGATTGTAAATTTTACAGAACAGTTCTCCCGAAAATCATTCGATTGTTTGCACATGCTGATAGTAGTAGCGGGAGGGAGTGAGAGAAGTAAAAGAGGCATGGACGTACTTCCCACTCTCTCACCTCCTCCCACCCTCTCCGTCTCTTCCTTCCTTCCTTCCTTCTCTTCGTTTTCTTTGGTTGCTTGGTGGTACTGAGTCTCCTTATGTTATTTTTTCCTATTCATCCTCTCATCTAATAAATACACTTTTCCTATAATATGAGATCATTAATAAATGTTTGAAAATCAGAACGTGAAACCGAAATTTTGGTATAAATTAAAAAAAAAAAAAAATTCAAATTTTAAACCTATCATTTTACATATGATACATTTCGGAGAAAACCATTGGCTTTTCACAGTCGGTAGCTAATGAAGTGAACTATACAAAATATAATTAAAAAATAAGACTGCGTTTGCCTATAACATCGTGATTATAATATAAATGCGCATTTCAAATTGATCCTTGCAATTGATAATAATCACCCATTGAAGATTAAAATGTTCAATTTATTTGATTTATATATCAGATATATTAAAATGGTCACTAGGAGTTTAATTAAGTTTCTGATATGTTTCCATTTGGACTATTATAATTTTTGATTTATATTACCTACCAATATTTTGAAGTTTAATAATTATTTTCATTATTTATGAAATATTAATTATTTTTAAACAATTAAATTTGAACGTTTTTCTCACTAGCGTTGCCATTATATAAAATGCTTCAAAACCAAACATGAAACAAAATATTCCTATGAGAGAATAACGTTTTAAAATGTAAGATATTAAGGAAAACTTGCCTGTTAAAAGAAATTATTCCTTGTTAATATACCTAGGCTTCTCTGAGCATAATTTTTTATGCTCATGAACATTTCTGTATTACATCTCAGGGTTCTCATCAACCTCTTCCTTAACAAAATCTTCGGAAATCTTCTAAGATTAGTAAAGGTGGCTAAAAAAAAATTTCTGCAAGCATTATTCTGTTTTTCAGCGTAAATATAAGTACATTTTAATGAACTACTTCTATTGAAGAGCTACTATGATCAATTGCAAATTATAAGATTTCATTTTAAAAATAATAATAAATGGCCAGGAAATAAATGAAATTCACTTTTCTGTTTTTAATCTGCAGCAATTTGTGATCTTAAACTTAATAATTCTTGTGTTTGAATGTATTGATAGTTTATTATAATTTATACCAGGAAAAAAAATTAAAGGCAGATTATAATTGTGGCTTTAATTGCAAGGCAGTGGTTTCTGCTATTGTATTATTGAAGAGGAAGACGATTTCTATTTTTAGATTTTCATACTTATATTAAGATTGCGCCCACATTTTGAAAATGCTGCTTTCCTGCAAGGCTCAGTATTTTCACCTTGAGGAGAGAATAAGAATGAATGGAAATTTCATCTTACATTGCATTGGTTTATCAGTATTAGAGGGATATATTAAAAATATTCATGTTCATGTTACCAAAATTAGACAACTAATCTATCATAAGGAATAAATAATACATAGTAACTTATAACAAGATTTTTAATAAGCCAATGTTCTTCAACATAATTACCATTCACAATAAGGAGAATATGCCTAAATTTTTACGTGATTTTTCTCTTTGAAGATTTTCAATTACTTTTTAAGGCAGTTTTTACATTTAATCCAGTATCAGCGATTCATTGTTTAAATATTTTTATCATATTATTGCCAATTCACAGGCAATGCAATGAATGATAATGACCAATACAAAAAAGATGTCATTGTTATTTTATCAAACTCATTAACATTGTTGATTAGAAATATGAAAATTATTTTATTCATTGCGAATTAAAAAGAACAAAAAAAAAAAAAATATGCAATAATATGTTTATAAAAAAGATGGAAAACATGGGCAGTCATTTCAAATGTAAGGAGTAGCATTTATTTATGTCAGAAAAAAGAAAATGTAAAAAGTTAATTTATTTTGATTGTTAAAGTCATAACAAAAATGTTTTTATTTCCAAATAAGCCTACTATAAACAAAGTTAAACCGAAATTGTTTTACTTACAAGGGAACCCCACATAGCCTAACCGCTTTAACAATGGAGTCCTTGTATGGCTATGTATGCTGAAATTTTTTCGTTTTCGTGGTTTATTTTGAAAGAAACACAATTTTGCACTCTCTTATTTTGCAAGCATCTATAGTAGCTTCAGATGAGTAACATATTTCAATTTGGTGGAAATCTGTGACATACATGTTCGAGGGATTCCCTTGTTAGTCATGCTCTAGTATAATGTTGCTCTACAATATTTATTATTGCCAAGACTTGGAAAGATAATACTGATATTTAAAGTTTAAGAAGGAAGTATTTAGTAGAAATGCCTGTAAACAAAGATTAGAGTGGTTTTTTTTTTCCCCTTCCTTTATAGAGAATTCCATATGATCATAGGGAAACTCGACAAAGCTATACCTTAGTTATAACAAAGTTCTACTATTGTTGCACCACAGTCTATTTTTGGTAAAGGCCATTCAATATTTTAGATTGATTTCTTAACTCTTTATTTTAGTAAAAGTGTATAATTGAACATACTACAGTCGAAATCCGTTAATACAAACTCGGTTAATACGAAAACCTGGTTAATACAAAAAATTTTGCTGGCCTGTCCCCGTGTGAATGATATTTACATGTAAATTCATCTTCTTAATACGAACGATTTTTAATTAAAGTCAGGTTAATGCGAAGGAAAAGTCCGGGTGTACTTTAATGATACAAGAAATATCAATTTTTCAGGCAATTCTTGTAATTCTATGAATCTACAGGTTGCTTGAAATTCTTTAAATAGCTGTTTAAAATTAATAAATTGCCAGTTAAAAATAACTGTTTTACCAAATCATAAATCAACACAAGTCCAAAGATAATGCAACAAATTAAAGTCTTGGCAATGGATGTTCAGAAAATAAACAACAATCTAATGATGATGTAATATCTTAACTCAGAAGATTCTGGTTTACTGAAGAAGACTGCATCATACACACTTTGCATCTAGCAGCAAAGTAATTTTTCCCTTATATTGCAAAACAGATGTCCTTTATGCATCACATTTTGAAACCATAGCTATTCTATGGGTTTTGCCTGGTTAAATGCATTATTACAAATTAGATCAGGAGAAGATTAGGTCAGTGGAGTGGATTTGCATACAAAAAAACAAAAAAAAAACCTCCAATCAGCTTTGTTATTCTAAGATCCGTACCAGACTTCAAGATACTGTATTTATTGTTAAAAAAAACCCTACAGAAGTGCAGTTAAGTACAAAATATTTTTCATATTGTTTCAAATTGATGATCAACAGTAAATGATGTCGCAGAACCAGCACCGTAGTGAGAAAATTTTGGGCCCTGGGCAAATCAGCTTTTATGGGGCCCTAAACAAAGTTTACCTAAAAACAAATTTAACATAGACCTATCCAAAATCCAAGTATTGACTATATGTGCCAATCATTACTGCACAGAAAATAACTGTGACATTTTAGACTGGGACCATACATTGAATGGGGGCCCCTATCCACAGGGGGCCCCGGGCAGGTGCCTAGGCACCCCCCACCCTCACTACGGCCCTGCGCAGAACACGCCAAATGTTTGTCTGGTGCAGCCCACATTTTGGTTGCATGAAAAGTAGACTGGCCAACCTGTTTATTGGAATGTTTGATGGCATTTTCTAATGCTCTTAGCATAGAATCTTTCATTCTGAATCTTATACAAAATATTCACTGGACGGTTATTGCTGACTCCCACTTGTTGATGTGGAGAATGCAAAACGCTTTCTGTTGCTGGGTTGCCGTATCCAAAAAAAAAAAAACTGAAGTTGGAGACACTTTTATAGGCAACCTCAACAAACTTGATGATCCCCTCTTCTAAATGGTAGGTGGGTGCCGCCAACAATTACAACTATTAGAAGATAGTGTCTGCATGGAGATGGGAAGCTAATCTTCACTGGCCATCTCCAAAAGAACAAAGACTGGATAGGGCAATTGATTAAACCATAACTATTGTTAACTTTTAACAATAACAACCAAAAAACCAAAAGATTCGATTTTATGAAATAAGAAAAGAAATAAGAAATCATTATGAAGGAAAACCCGAAAACTTACTAAAAACCAAATGAGCTTTGATAAAGATCCTTTTTAGACTCTGGAGACTCCTGACATTATGTCCAGATATGCAACTGTGACGTCTTTGTTGCAAAAAAATCGAACCCCATGAAGCTCATTTTTCATGCAAGGAAACACAAAGAAGTTGCAGATGCCTGGTGACGAGTAAGATGGATGGTGCAATCAGGAGATGCACAGCTCTGCGTCTGAATTGCTCGATGAGCAGGAGCGTTATCTTTGTGCAATTCTTGGATTTTTTCTCACAGTCTTGCAGCACTTTTAGAACACAGTTCCTCACATACCATTCTGCAGAGACAATTTTGCCAGTTTGCAGGGACTGGTTGCCATATGAACAGAGCAAGAAAAGTTAGCAACCATAGCCTTTTAGAAGCTTCTTCGGCATAGGGTCTTCTTTGTGCACCTCCTCACCAATTCACTCCTTTGACTGCTTTTTAGTCTCAGCGTCATAATGATAAAGCCATGTTTTATCACCATTAGCCAGAATACTTTAATCTGACCATTATTTGCCATTTTAGAATCTTTCGACCATTTCATCGCACAATTTCACTCTTTCCACTTTTTACTCTGACAACTTGGGGTTCCATCTCACACGTTGTTTTGTTAATCGAAGATGAAATCGCAAAATGCTGTTAACTACTGTCGATACGATGTCAGAGAGTCTATCTGTTGGGAAGGATATGTTTGTCTTTACAATGTTCTCTACACAAAGAATATTATCTGGAATGACTGCATCAAGAGGATGTCAACTGCAAGGATGGTCTTTTAAAGACTTTTGCTCCCTTCCAAATTGTTGATACCAGTTTGTCACAAAAACTTTCAAAGTTTCATAGCATCATTTGTATCTAGGCCTTTTTTATAATCGTAAAAAAATCATGACTATCCACATCTATCTTGAAATCTTCATTAGAATTGCTCCTGGAGTCCGACAACACTCATATTTATATGCCGACATATTGTTCAGTTCAAACAAATACATGCACGACCATGAAATCTGGGCAGACTTTGTGCAAGGAATGTGAAAAACTTGAGAGTCAACAACCGTATGGGAGAAGTTGTTCATCATTACAATAAGTGTATGTGTAGCACAGGAAATTCAAAAGTGCTATGCTGCTCTAGACTGTGCTTGATATTGCAGTGGTGGATCTAGAACTTAAACAAGGAGGGGGGGGGGGGGGGTAATCAGGTGGTTTGGCTAAAATGTTATAACTTATTTCGAAAGTGATGATCCTGGGGTCTTTCCTATCTTGAAGTTGTAAATGTAAACTTGTAAAAATATTGCGGTATTAAAAATCTTTACAATTAAATTAACTGTTATAAGTTTAGGACCAATGGGGATAGGGGGCTGTAGCCCCTCCCCCTTAAATCCACCACTGATATTGTGGGTCTACTGGAATAAGTTGTCAGAGCCATCAGCACATTGCATCATCAGTGAGGTGCTACAGTATTACAAACTCTCCAAAGATGGTTACGTAGACAGGCAACCCCTTCGTGTTCATGTTATATAGTGAGGGAGATTTTTTTTGCAAAGGCTAATTACTGATGACAAATCATGTGTTCATTTCGTTAAAACTAAGCAAGCAAGCAAGGTCTGACGACATTCATGTTTTCCAAAACAGCAGTTGGGGTGGGGTGCAAAAATTTGTGTATTCCTTTGAATGGCAAAATGATAAAGTGATACTCATGCCTGTCTGGAAGCATAGGTTATAACTTGTGAACACTATGCCCAGAGGAACAACAGTGAATAGCAAATTGTATCGTGAATAATAAGCAGGTTCAAATGTGGCGATTTATAGCTTATAGATAGGCATGTTGTTATAGCATGAGAATGCATGATCACACCACAATAATCGCAAGGATTCCAGATTTCCACTTTCATTGCATTCCATATCTCGTTTAGTCACCTGATCTCGCTTCGAGTGATTATCACCACTTAAGGAGGCTTTTGATGATAAGAAATTTCTTTGGACAATGTGATGAAAACAGCAGTATATGCATGGCTGCTCAGTAAACCAACAGTTTTTTTTGGCACACATGTATGAACGCAGAGGAGACTGTATTGTAAAATTTAAGATTACTATTTGATCCTCCCTTGTGTAAACAAAAAGTTCTGCTGGGTTTGGACACTTAAGTGTGAAATGCATATCATGAAACTTAAGTGTGTTGCTCCAGGGTTAAGATAATGGGATGTTAATTGAAGATGCTAATCCATAACTTTTATCATTGCACTTAAAATTCTGGGTGAACTACGAGGGGCGTTTGGAAATGATTTATAATTGCATTGTTGTACAAAGACCGCTCACACAAGGGGCACGCCATCTCGTGGGATGATGAACCGTTGTTAGTACAACACGCAAACACTAGATGGCAGTTGTGAGTAGTGTGTATAGTGAAAGGACAGTGCTTTTCTGTTGGTTAGTAGAGCAAGCTATGGACAAGATGGAAGGCGACTATCAGGGTCAAAGTTGGACCGCATGGTTTTGTGGAAGGAAGGAGTCAAAGCAAGAGATATTCATAAACGTTTAAGTGGGGTGTGTGTGATCAAGAAGCTCCTTCACAAAAGACTGTTTACAACTGGATCGCTGGGTTTGCTAGTGGAAAGGAATCTGCAGGTAAGAATGTGAGTACTGATCGGCCATCAACATCGCGGACTCTGGGGAACATTGAGGTTGTGTCTCAATTGGTTATGGCTGATAGGTGCATAACCTTTCATGAACTTGAATTGCAGACAGGCCTCGGCCGTGTAATCCTGCACTCCATTATTCATGACGATTTGAGTATGGGCACATTGGGTTCCACGGAAGTTGACTCAGGCCCAGAAGGAGAAAACACTTGAAGTCTGTCGTCGACTATTGGAAATTAAGAATGAAGATCCAGATTTTTTGGAGAAACTGGTGACTGGTGTATGTGTAAGGGATCGTCCATAAACCATGTAGCCAAAATATAGCATTTTTTACCCCCCCCCATCTCCCCTCTGTGTCTACGATGTGGAAAATCTTAAACCCCCTAAAAACCAATTGCCATAGGGTCACCCCTTTTCATTTTTAAAGTAATAAAGACGATTCCTGGCTGTCACACGTCATTTCATCATAATCACTTTTGGTCACATTCACTTTGTCCCAAGATAGTTTTGTCACTTAGGCAACTCGACACATTCAGCACATTTATTTGGATACTCGCAATGCAACAAGTCATGGGTACATTTGAAATAACATAGGATTACTTAGTCCCAAATCAAAACAATGTTTTAGGACTTTTTAAGGGTAGTTGAAAAGATATAAAAAGGTTAAAAATATTTCATTCAAGATCAGGGAATTTATGGTATACTGTATTTCAAATTTAATGACCGAATACAAAAATGATATGTATCTATCTTAAGTGTTTTATTTCCAGATCCTAGGACTTATTTGAGCCCATTGCCTATTGCAATAGCTTATTTCATTGAAAAATTTAGCATGGATCAAGTAACCCAAATTTCATTTCAATGTACAGTAGTCGCCACTTATTGTAATCACGGTTAATGTAATCAATCGGTTATTGTCATCATTTTTGCCAGGAACAGAACTGTTATATACAAGTACATTGAAAATCAGCCACTTACTGTAATCAAAACTTCGGTTAATGTCATCAAATTTTTCCCTAAGTGAGTCTTCTGTGCATGGTTGATGATCTAGAAGTTCCGTAGAAATACTGCAAGTTGTTAAATTCAACAGTTCTTATGCTCTGCAGCATCAAAAATGACTGTGTTACTATACAAGCAGTGTGGTATTAAAACCATGCTGTGGATGGCTCTGCTGCAAACAAGTCGTCTGTGAAGCTGTCTGCCATGATCGTCTCATTCGCATCCTACGTCATGTCGCCAGTTTTTTTTAATCGGCACGTTTTCCCATTATTAAACATCTCGATAAGAAATCTTTTCAAAATCGTTAATACACCTTTTACAACCTTCTTAGCCAAGTCAGTATGTAATTGTAATGAAAATTGTATATTTTCTTACACAAATTAGTCTTCATTTATGAACGCCGCCATTTGTAAGAAAGCTCATGCAACAGAACAAGCAACGTTGCTTCCAGGTTGACTGAAGATCAGATCTATGAATTTGTCACGTCCACAGAGTCTGAAATCGCTAAGCTGGACGAACTGGAATAAAATCGGGAAGAATATTCTAATCCACCAACATTCTAATGTAGTGAAATGCGAAAAATGCTCAATGTTTGCAACAAGGAGATCGTCATTTCTTGCAAGACTTTAAATGGCATTATGATTAGAGAGCTATATTAATGATCTCGTTAGGAGCAAAAGCAGGCAATTGAGAATAGATGATTTTCTTTAATTCCTATTTATTTATACAGTATGCAATAAAAAGCCTCATTTTTTCTCTTTGGTTATTGTAATCAAATAGACTTGGAACCAAAGTGATTACAATAAGCAGTGACTACTGTATATACAAAATTAAAATTTCGGTTCAAAAAGCACTTAAAATCCAAGAAAAATATCACAAAACTAGTATAAATTAGGTTAACAGTGCTCACACTTATTATTAAGTATATCATTAATAAGAAATGTCTAAAAAAAGCTTCCTTTTTGGGCCCAAGTAACCCCAACTTACGGTAAGGAAAAATGCTGCCTGTGCTGAAGATATTGGTTCATTCTTTCCCACATGGTCAATCACATGACTATGTGGACCCTTAGTTTTCAAAATTTGGATAAAACAAAATTGGAATAAGTGTATAAGAGAAAGTAATATTTGTCATTTTTTGTAATGGCACAGTTAATGTTAGGCAAAGAGATGCGGGTTCAAATCCTTGTAAGAGAATAACTTTTCCCCTTCACCTTTAGTAAAATTGCGTAGAACAAGTTTTTGCAAAAACATCAATCGTCCAAATAAAATAAAACAATTTTCCCAATTTTTGTCAGGCACAAATAGAATCTAAATGGAATCTAAAATCTGCTATTAATTTCGGCCTCGTCCCCGTATTCTCTCGTGACTAGACGTGACTCTTCTAACGCAGTTTGCAGTGATAGAATTATTTTCACTCGATGATTGACAGATGACGTCACTGAACAAATGCAGTTGGTGCCAGAAAATAGTTTGCTTTCAGCATTTTTATCATGAGTTCACCAGGGATGGATGAAGGGGTATCATGCAATGAAACGTGATGAAAGCCTGCTGTTACAAGTCTAGACGTGTCCCACAAAACCTGCTCCCACTGGCAGAGGAAAAATTCTACATCAGAAGATACAGAAAGTTCTGCAAGTGTAAGCCATGGTAGAAGATACAGATAATAATCTACTCTAGTTGTGAGAGATCAAGGAGAAGAGGTCGAAAAAATAGACTTTAGATTCTATTTGACCAGAATAATTGAGAAAATTACAATCACCACTACAGAGATAAGACGAAGATGATCTGAATGTGTCAATTTGAATCAGACGACAACCAAAACTGACTATGACCAAGTGAAGCGTGAATGACTTGCTTGTTAACATCCTTTTATACATTCCCAAAATACAGGTGTCTGCTACCGTACCCCCCTCCATCCCCCTCAGGTGGTCAACACCCCCCTTCCATCTTATTTCTTCTCTATGGGTCAACAGTGGCCAGTTCTGTACCCCCCTTCCCATCTACTTGACCACGTGGTTTATGGACGATCCCTAAGAAGGTGTCCTTTGATGGAAGAGGTGAATACGGAGGGTGGCCGCACCATGTTCATATAGCAAACATGGAGGAACATGGCCTACAAGATATTAACCAGAATCCCAGTACAAGCTTCAGGCAAGTTGCCTGCCAGCATGGTGTCAGCCAAACAACTGTGTTGGGAATCTTCATGAAAATGGCTACTGTCCCTATTCCCTTGACTTTTACTTGTGGGTACACCTAAACAGGTGTGTGTATGCAGAAAAAATTCCTAATGTGGAAACAATTGAACAGCATGTCAATGCAGCCTGTGATGCTATTCGGACAAGTGCAGCAAATCATGATATGACGTGTGAATGCTTGCATTGCATCCCAAGGAAGCTACTTTGAACATCTTTTGTAACATTAGCACAATTACTGCCATAGTAGTGTCATGTTCTTTACTAATTGCTCTATTACAGACAAACCGTCCATTTCCGGATATATGTTCATGTGAGTTTTTTTTTTTGTTCCATTTCAGAATCGCCTCCTGAAGGGAGTCCCTATTGTTTAGTTCACCCTGTATAAGTAAAAAATACCATGTGAATATGAATAATGTGAAACTGAGATTTATCTTAGGTTAGTCATGGATAGATCTGGAATAATTTTTTGATAGCCACGGTTTAGCCACTTTCATATATATATATTTTTTTTTATTTTAGCCATTAGTGTTGCAACTCAAAAATTTTTTCCTGCAAAAACAGAACAAAATTCAGCTCAATTCAGTTATACTAAAAAATTAAATCTAAATTTTGTGGATTTTTGCATAAATTTGGTGTAAAATCTGCTAAATTTAATGAAATATTCTCTAAGCTGGCAACACTGATACCAACTAATGCCCATGTCAGTTTCCTGATGACATAACCTAACCCCTTTGCCAAGTGCAATACTAATCAATACAAAATGGTTATGTATGACGTCACATTTGCGGCATATAAAATTATCCGTACAGTGACTTCCAATCAATACCAAGTCTGTAAATATGAAACCAGAATTTGCACATAGATGACCCTAGCTGTTAATGTAGTTACTGTCAAACGGTGTCGTTGGCACCATTTTCTTACTCTGACATCTGACAAAGATCTTCAAACTCACAACAATACAAGTTTCATACAACAGCATAGTTTGTAATAGCATTGAACATGTTGAATTTTGTGCCTGGAAACTACGATTTGTGGACAGCATTGATTTTCAGTTACTCTTTGAAGAAAACTACTGCAGAATCGCATCAAATGCTTATCGAAGCTTACGGTGAGGATGCTCTTGGTAAATCACAGTGCTTTTGAGTGGTTTAAAAAATTCAAAAGTGGTGATTTTGACTTGAGAAACGATGCTCTGTGTTTGATGGGATCATAAAGGTGTGATCTATTATGAGCTACTGAAACCTGGCAAAACCGTTAATACTGAACGCTACCGACAACAAATAATCGATTTGAATCAAGTTTTGCGTGAAAAACGACCAGAATATCAAAAAAGGCAACAAAAAGTGATTTTGTTTTATGATAATGCACCATCACACACAGCAAAACCGGTCAAGGAAACGATTGAGGCGTTTAGTTGGGAAATACTTTCGCATGTGGCTTATTCACCAGACCTGGCTTTGTCCGATTACTACTTACCTGCATCGATGGGACACGCACTTGCTGATGAGCGCTTCACTTCTTACAAAAATGTACAAAAATGGCTCGATAACTGGTTTGCCTCAAAAAATTTTTTGGCATAGTATCCACAAATTGTCAGACAGGTGGAAAAAATGTATAGCAGCGATGGGCAATACTTTGAATAAATATTTTTTTATCATTTTCATACAATAAATGTGTATTTTCTGTACAAAAATTCCGGTTTCATGTTTACATACATGGTACATCATGTTCACATTAAAATTGATCCGAATAATTGCAAGCTCGCTGGGAGTAATTCAAGAATAGGTGCAGTTGAGAATGGTGATCAGGGAAAATTATGGTGGGAAGATTATTCTTTTTTGCCACTGACTTTCGCCACTTCTAAATAAAAATGGCCAGTTGATTTTTTTTGGGCCAATGGCAAAACTGGCGATCAGCAGCCTGACCCCTTTTAGTAATATATACGTAGGTCTTACATTAATGAAAAATTTCTTTTTGTCAGATGATTTTCACAGTTGTCCTGTATAGATTTTACTCCTGAATTCGCAGTCCTTTATTCTTAAAGTGAACCTTTAGTCAAAAAATTTTTTTTGATATTTTATACACCAAGTCTAAAAACACTAGTCCGTGTGGAGAAAATTTAATATCTACCTTTATTTATTAATAAACAGCATATTTAGACAAAAAATCATAGCCCATGGACGCCGCCATCTTTCCCCGAATGCACAAAGGAACATGGGAATTATGTGACGTCAGGTATGGCCTGCGCAAAACAAGGCCAACTATAGATGAGAATGCGCAGCTGCAACAGGCGATTTAGCTTTAAGAAATAATGTGGTTTACTGCATTGCTTATGACTGTAATAATTGGTCTACGACAAACAAAATTTGCATCTGGCAAAAGTTGCAGCTAAAAAATCAACAACTGTTGAAGCAATGGTTGCATAATATTAACAGGGAAAATACTCCACTAAAGGAAATAGTCAGGATGTGTTCGCATCATTTTACTGAATCATGTTATGAGAAAGATTTAAGGCAGAATTGTTAAGGGCTGCAAGAAGCGAAGTAGGCCGCTGTCATCGTCTCCTGAAGCCGGACGCGATACAGACGGTTTTTCATTCATCGGCAACATGAACAAACACCAAGGAGAATACTATCCAAACAGCTCCAGAAATACAAAGACCGATTTGAAGTAAGTTTAAAATTCAAAATGAAATGACAGTATATCTTATATACATTACGGTAAAAGGAATGAGGTTAAAATGGTAAAAGGAATGAGGTTAAAATACATTACGGTAAAAGCCGAACTTGATAGCATTAGGCTTAACATGCAAATGATAAAATAGTTTACTGTTAACCTTTACCCAGTTGGCGATATTAATTAATTTTTACAAAAACATAGAAAAAATCTGTAAGTAATTCTTAATATTTATAATCCATTGAACGTTGAATATGGTTACTGTAAAACTAAAGGCGACATAAAAACTAGAATGTAAACAGTTTCACTGGTTTGGCTTCCATTTCTCCCTTCCGCTGCCTCTGCTCAACCTCGTTAAAGCTGGATCGCCTGCTACAGCTGTGCATTCTCATCTATAGTTGGCCTTATTTTGCGCAGGCCATACCTGACGTCACATAATTCCCGTGTTCCTTTGCGAATTCGGGGAAAGATGGCAGCCTCCATGGGCTATAATTTTTTGTCTAAATATGCTGTTTATTAATAAATAAAGGTAGATATTAAATTTTCTCCACACGGACTAGTGTTTTTAGACTTAGATGTATAAAATATCAAAAAATATTTTTTGACTAAAGGGGTTCGCTTTAAAAATTAAAAAAAAATAGAAATAAGAGGTTTTACGAAGATTGACTTTGCTACAAGGCATCTTGAAATCTATTGTAAAGTGAATAGTTTCAGTATTCTTATAGCTTTGAATTTTTCATATATCAATTTCAGAAGCACTTGTTAATGTTTCAAACTTTGGCCACTGTTGATAGTATAGTTTTGGTTTCTTCTTTGGGAAACAAAAAAAAAATGGTGGAAAGGAAAGAGTTTCATCTATTACAGACCTTTGTGAAAAGATGATAATTAAATCATGTATATTATTGTATATATTATTTTATAAATTGAAACAGAAGTTATACTTATTTGGAAATGGTAGACCTTTCTTTATCTTTGAATGAAAATAATTCAAAATGGAGTCATTTCTAGAGACTTTAATTTGCAGTATTATAATAAAATGGACATATCAGCCTTTCAAAGTAAAATACAGTTTTCCCTCTGCATAACGGCGCTCTGCGTAACGGCAACTCCATATAATGAAGTTTTTTTTCATGTCTGCAGTTTTTATTTTCTGGAAAAAAAACTTCATTATATGGAGTGGCCGTTATGTAGAATGCCGTTATGCTGAGGGAGCACTGTACATGAAAAAATATGCCTTTAGTGATTTTGTTTCCCTAAAATGGGTATTGGAGGCACTGGAAAAAACTTGTGTATATGATGATCATTATCAGGAATAGATGAGAAGGAAATATGACGCTATAGGAATTCGTAACTACAACCTCGTGGTCGTTTTTTCCCACGTGGCCTAATGAAGAATTGACTGGAAGAGCAACAAATTTTGTCCTAAAGTGCCCTGGAAATAGTTCATATATGAACAAGATGACAGAGAAAAACTTCAGTGTTACACCAAATAGCGTAACAGATTTACACAGTCTACAGCACTATTAAGAGTTTGGAAAATCACCGTGAGTGTCGCTTCTTCCAAAAAAACAACCATGAGATTGCAGCTATTCCAAATGAAACCAGCTGTATAACCACATTGTACAGTAATGAAAACAAAATACAGATGCTGTTCATGGACAACATTAGGACTTGCAGTAGCCCAGTTCTGAGTACTAGCTCCATCTAGGGTAAACTGCGCTTCATCTGACCACAAAATGTTCCAAGGCCATGAATTGTCAACAGCTATTCTGGCCAAAAACCAGTAAGCAAAATTAGTGTGTTGATACAGGCTTTAACGAAGCAGCTTTTGCAACAGATGGATCTTGCACGGACACCATTTTAAAATGCATCACAGAACTTTTCGTACCGTAAACCAAGAGGGAGACAACTCGTATCCATATACAGGGTCGGGACACATTAATATGACCACCTGCTAGTATCCGGAATATCCACCTTTGGCAGCAAGCACAGCAGCTAGTCGACGTGCCAGAGAGTCAATAAGTCCTCGGAAGGTGGTTGCAGGTATCTGGGACCATTCGGCGAACAGTGCATCCCGTAATTCCATCACCGTGCATGGTGGAGGGTCCAGCTTGCGGACATGGCGACCTAGATGGTCCCACAAATGTTCAATGGGGTTGAGGTCCGGGGAGTTTGTTGGCCATGGGAGTAGCTTGAATTCATCCTCATGCTCCTCGAACCAGTCGTGGACAATTTTGGCAGTATGGCAGGGAGCATTGTCCTGTTGAAAGGTGCCACCACCCTGAGGAAACACTATCGACATGAAGGGGTGTACCTGGTCTGCGACGATTGTCAGGTAACGAACAGCATTCAGTGTACCCTCCAGCGGTATCAGTGAACTTAGACCCTACCATGAAAACATACCCCAAACAGTCACACCTCCCCCACCAGCCTGTCGTCTGCCAACGATGGTGTTGGTATGCCTGTTCTCAGATGCTTCCTGGCGAATTCTCCATCATCCGTCC
The DNA here is from genome assembly GCA_023313115.1 of Rhysida immarginata. Classification (NCBI taxonomy): domain Eukaryota; kingdom Metazoa; phylum Arthropoda; class Chilopoda; order Scolopendromorpha; family Scolopendridae; genus Rhysida; species Rhysida immarginata. The sequence continues at coordinate 62,445 of JAHWFO010094135.1, forward strand.
ACTCTGTTCACCAGAAACCGTGACTCGTCAGAGAAAGCAACCCTTTGCCACTCGGCTGAGGTCCAATGGTGATAGTCCGTTGCGAATTAGAGGCGTTTTCGTTGATTTACAGATGTAAATATGGGTGCTGTTACCATACGCCTGCTCCGGAGCCCCAACCTCAAGAGGGATCGTTGCACTGTCTTGGTGCGGACATGCCTAGTGGCCCCACTGTTCATTTGCTGTGTCAGTTGCTCAACAGTAGTACGCCGATTGGTCTTGGCCAGGTGTTGTAACCGACGCTCGCCTCTAGGATCGATGGCCCGTGGGGCCCCACAGTTACCTCTTCGGTTGCTCGAAACTGTCTGGTTCGTCCAGTCGCAGTACACCTTCACAACGGCAGCCCTAGAGCAGTTCACAAAGGTGGCCATTTCTGAAATGCTGCCCCCCTTGGCCCGATAGCCAATGATCATCCCCTTTTGGAGGTCCGACAGGTCACTTGCTCTGCCCATGACGGCGACAATTGCTGTGTTAACAGATGCTACTACACGTCTGCTGTTGTCAGCTTTTAATGATATGCAATGATTTTTCATCTGTATACCATGGAACGTTCCAACATGTTCGAGGAGAGGTGGTCATATTAATGTGTCCCGACCCTGTATGAACAAGAAGATGAAAAAGAAAAACTTTAGTGCTTACACCAAACAGCAGAACAGATTTACCCAGATTTACAGCAGAATTTTTTTTGGACACTTTCCAATATGTTAATATATATTTTTTGTAATACGGGGACCATATTGGTACAGCGTATTCTATTATAGGAAGGACCAATATAAAGTGCAATATCTTGATTGAAAAGGATAAGAGTGATGATAATGAAACCGAAAGTCTCGTAGGACTTTTTAGCAAATGTTATCTATATGGTAGCTGAATGTTAGAGCAGAATCAAAAATTACCCCAAGATTGGTGATTTTACTAATTAAAAACTGTCTGGTGAGGATGGTTTTATTCATGGAGTAGTTAAAGTGAACAGTATGATGGTTTCTGTTAAAGGTAGTCATTTTGCATTTTTCGATATTCAGTTGCAGCAAGTTTACAGAAGGTTGTTAGGAATCTATGGTAACAAGTTACAGTGGGCCAGAAAAGGTGGAAAACCCCTTTCACCTCCATCGATTGCGTTAAATCTGGTAGCCATGCATCGCTACTACGAGGTGCGTTCAAGTTCTAAGGCCTCCTAATTTATTTTTGAAAAACTATTGACCCTAGAAAGCTGAAACTCCCGTAATTTGTCCACATAGTCAACCTTTACTCGAGGACATTTTTCATAATTCTGACGCCATAATTGGTAGGCCGCCGCAAATGCTTCTTTAGGAACCAGTTTTGTCTACTGGGAAATCGCTTATGCAAGAACGGAACAAAGCTTCTGCTCATCGAGCGGCTTTTCAGTAGGCAAAACAGACTACTAAAGAAGTGTTTGCAGCGGCAATGCAATCGTGGCCTCAGCGTTATGAAAAATGTGTACGGCTAGAGGTTGACGATTTGGACAAATGACGGGAGTTTCAGCTTTCTAGGGTCAATAGTTTTTCAAAAATAAATTAGGAGGCCTTAGAACTTGAACGCACCTCGTATTGCCCTGCATTGTAATTTCCATTGCAGGAGTCTGGAACGCAGAACACCAAGATCAGTTCGTAACCACTCCTGTTGACACGCTTTCCAAAGACCCTCCACTGTTCGTGGTGATCTCTTTCGGAAGGCCCATTTGAGTAGGCCACAGCAACAAAAATCCATAGGCGATGCGTCCGGCGACTTGACAGGTGTGTCACCGAATGGAATAAAGCGGATTCTGGTAACTTCTTACATGCGTTCCGGAAACAGGTGAGTTGATAGGGGGGTTGTGATTCGACACCTTGTCTTAGTGTAACCATACTGTGTGTTAACCTCCGTACAAACAAACTGGGGATGTCACGGGTAAATGTGGGGATTAGAACGTTAGCCTGATAGTATATGGCATTGACTTTGGCCTTTGACTCAACTCTGTGTAAAGTTAACTTGCTGTTGTAACTGTATCCTGCCACGATCATGAAACCTTTTCAAAACGTTTCCTTACATTCACAGAACCATTTTCTACATTTCTTAGAAAAAATATGGGTGGTAAAAAATGGCTCTGCTCTTGTTGTAGTTGCTTAAATAAACATCCACCTCATCTAATATGACCACATATTTCGACATTTTATCCAACAGGTATCCATCATACAGCTTAAGGCAGTTGGTCCATCGTGGCAACAACTTTGAACATGGCTCTTGTGTTGATTCTCCAGTTGTAAATCACGGTTCATAATTGTGTTTACCGTGCACACCTGTTGTGTAGTGGCCTAGTGTGTTGGTAGAATACATCTGGTAATGAGAGCCCAAACTTTCCGGACGACGTCAGGAGTACGGCTAGTGGATGGTCTCTGATTGGCCTGCATTTTACCCTCAGGAATGGCATCGCTTCTGGTTCTGCCAATGCTATTTAGTACACTTGAGATCCCTTTCTGGGAAACTACGAAGCCTCGCTTCTTGCATGCTTTCATAATTTCGGAATAACTGAATTTGACATCTGAAAGGGCTGTTATATAACCCTCCCAATATCTGTCAGTTTCCGGTGGCATAACTCAATGATTTTAGCTCGTGTTTGAATACTAACTTTTTTAATACCCATTCTAACAATACTCCACGTGATAACTCACATGAAATGAATGCCCAATCCTCATTTAAATATGCTAAATGTTACAATAGATCCTTAAAACCCTCTTGTAGGGAACACCAGTTGATAAGGCCATTAAGGCAGCGTTGAAGATGTTGACAGTCTGACAGATTAATAAATTTTTAATCATCGGCAAAAAACAGATAGGGCGACACAAATATTGTTTATAAGCAGTAAGAACAATAAAGGGTCAAGATGTGATCCTTGAGGCACTCCACTGGTGACTGTAAAAGAAGCCGATACCATGTCTCCTACTTTAGTAGATATTCTCGACCACTGATATAGTTGGAGATCCATGCTAAAGGGGATCAAGGACACCAAAGGCTGCTAAGGACCTTTGACATGTCAGATCATATGGCGTCAACATGGCGGTAAAGCTTGAAGTTATCTATCTATACATATAATAAAACTGTAGCCGACCTGGTGTCTGTACATAGAACAAATTTAAGAAAATCTTATGCGACAGCTTTTACTAACACTACCAGAAGCCAAAATGATCATTTTTAGAATTTTTGTCTGTCTGTCTGTATGTATGTATGTATGTTTGTTACCTCATCACGCAAAACAAAGGTCCTTGGGGGCGGCCCCCCCCCCCCCCACCCCGCGAATTATTTTTTAAAAGATGTATTTCAGGTATATAAATGTATATGCAGTATAAGTTTTCGCTGATGTCTTGTGCACATCATGAATAATTTTAAAAAGAACTGAAAATAATCTGAATATCCGAAAATACAGCCAAGTAGCATTTAACCATGGAAGGATTTCTTAAATTTTCGCTGAAATATTTATCAAATTTAATCCGTAATATATATTGATAAATTTTTACAATTCTATATATTATTTATACACACGCACGCACACAATATAAAATATTACATAGACCCAGCTGGGACACTGTGGGACTAAGTAATACTGGTAAACGATGAAAAAAAAAAAATCCAAAACTGGACCAAAATCTCTCTACAATCTAGAAATTTATAATCTCTCTGTCTATATATATGTTATAGTTTTGGGTTATGCTTATGTATTTGTATGTGCCACAATCGGCCAGTATGTTGCGTCAGCAATGGCACTGATTATGGCTGATGAAATGAATGCTTGCCTTAAGTTTCAAGCATGGTCTATAGATATAACCATGGTTTCAAGTATTAAGGGGAATAATAAGTAAGTAAGTAAATAAATAAATAAATAAATAAATAAATAAATAAATAAATATTATTATTTCTTTTTTTTTTTTTTAATTCTTTGGCGAGATGTTAAAATTTAAAAAAACAACAAATATGCGGGTATAACTATCAAGAGTGCAGCTGCTCAAGCTATTATTGAAAAAATGAAGGTTTTTTTTAAGTATGGTATAGTTATTTATCAAGCATCTACAGTGCCCACATAGCATCTTTTACCAAGCATCCACAGTGACCAAAACTTGACCAAGCTGCATCTTTCTCCAAGTCGCTGCCAACCATCATTCTTTCTCACGATCTCATTCCAAGTCTCTGCAGCATCTTTCTATACTGTACGGCAGCATCTTTCTATACTGTCGTATAGAGAACAAATGTCAAAAAAAATGGATCAGGTAAATTGACAATTAATTTATACAAAATTTATCTGTACACCAATAGTGAAGTGATAAAGGCGCCCATACTACTTGCTACCAGTGGCGGCGAGTGCATAGGCCTATGCACAGTGTCACTTTCGATATCGATAAAATTCAATATAATGTGCCCTGTTTTTATTTAATACTGTCTTTATCAGAGATAAATGCAAAAAGAGACTGGCAGTGACCAGTCTCTGCCATTATGGGATTGGCAAGAAACGCTGATCGCCGGAGGCAATGCATGTGAATCAATCGCAAACAATTATTATTTATAACATCTCCCTAAGATATCTGGATGAATTTATTATGGGACCACCAGAAAAACTTGCACTATTAAACAAGAATAATCATCCAAATCGGTCCATCCGATAAAAAGTTATTTGGTGATAAATAAAGTTATTCTTAAACATAAATTAAAAAAGAAAAAAGTTTAAATGGAAAAGGAGGAAGAGATTATATCAAACATTTAACTAGGAAAATTCTCCTTTATAAATTTTAATTTGAAAGTTAATAAAATAAAATATACAGTTCACTAAATATAATCCAAATTATTGTTAATTTGTACGAGATTTACAAATTATAATTTCCCCTTTAAAACTAACTGGACCACATTCTCATACATATTGGTCAAATCATTTTTTAAAAAGATCCAATACCTCAGTTCACAAGTAATAATATAATTAGTTAATTGTTCATTACAATATTTGGATTAATAAATTGATTATTTTATTGAACTGAGAATTATTTCTTCCTTTTCGTTTTTTTTGTTTAAAAATAACAATTTAAGTATCTTTTCAAAAGTATTTAGGTTACCAGATTTTCTTTTAATTTAAAATTTTAAAATATTTTAAAATCAGTTAGCTAATATTTGATAAATTAAGTTAGGTTTGTTTATCGATAGCAATTAAACTTTTAAATATCCTTCGAGTTTAAATGCCCTGCCTTTACCAATAATCCATTATTATCAGATTAACAAAAATTAAAATTGCATTTTTTTTTATTATCTTAAAACAATTTTGTGACACTGCTTTTAAAAATTTTTATAGTATAAATATCTAACCGACATTTCAGTACACATAGATATAAACGTTTTTATTGTGATGAATACATTAAAAACAAACAACAACTTTCACTCAAAAAATAAGCACCAAGCTCTTTACACCTGTGTATAATAGCTATTTCAAAGCTAAAGGAAAAATTAGAAAGTGAAACATTTTCATTGTAGCTTTCCAAAGGATGATATTCTTCGTAAAAAGTGGATATATCTTTTATTACTGTAACAAAATTATACAGCATTTTTCATTAAACTGATATATTAAATTAATGACAAATTGTTTGGCATTAAATTTATCAGGTTAAAATTGAGTGCAGGGCACAACATTAATTCATGTATAACTCTGATGAATCAATATCATGAATCCATATCAGATGACGAGTCTCAATATTATCCAATCCCTGATATTAAAATCTTGTCAAAGTATTGGGATTCGATTGTAGAATATATTGCAGGATTTCTTTATAGGTCCATAATTAAATCTATAATCTGCATTCAATGTAAAGAAGTGTTGAAAGAGCAATTTATTTAGTAGTAAATTTTTTATTTAGCAATACAAATGAAAATCTTTACTAGGTATTAAAAACTGATTAAGTTACAAGAATCAACTTTTTTAATAATAAAAATCAGTTAAGACTGAAAAAATAAATTTATCCTTCCTCTAGTTTCATTTACTTTCACCATGGATAAAGAAATAACTTCGCTTCTTTAGTTTTCTTCATCTATGCTTTCACTTGCCTCTGGCTAATGCCTCCATTATAACGATAGGAGTTATTATTTCGAGTTCATTTTCACAGTGGTATTAGCTGGCCTGCATGCTATCAGGTTTTAGTTGCACCCAAAAGAAACGCATGCACACAACCATGTTCCATTGAGAGTCACTCCTATCGCCTCGTGCCAGTAAGAGTTTCACCGTGTGAAATTCACATGATCTCTTCACGTTTTCGTCCGATCACGTGGTTGTAATTGGCAATGGGTTGTAATTGGCAATGGCTTCTGGGATAGCAATGACAGTGGAAGTTGTTAAAAAAGTTAATTTCTGCGTAATTTCTTATGTTAATCAGCAGTTTTGAGCTATATATAAAAAAAATATTCGTTTAAAAATAAAGGATGTGATCTTTTTTTACATGTTTATTATGAAAAATTGCTGATCTTGTGGTTAGGCTTAAAACAGCCCCTCTTCTATGGGGGGGGAGGGGGGGGGGGATTTTTTTTTTCCCTTCCAAATCTGAGATTACGATTATAAGACGATCTCTGTTTCTTGACACCTTATTTTCGCGAAAAAAACTGGTCTTATATTCAGGACAATATGGGTATATGGATAAAGTACAAAGAATATTTAAAATAACAAACAAATGACCCCATCATGCTGAAGCTTGCGGTCGTTAAGACGTTATCTTCTGCCTTTTGAAGGCATTTTAAATTACAAGAAAACAATTCCGGAAAAGGATCAAATGCTTTTGTTTTTCGCTTTTAGGTAAAAACAGGATTCCAAACCTCGTTCATAGTTCTTGGAACCAGCTTTAGAGGATTCCTATATATCACATGTATCGCGATTTTTGGCAGGGCATGTTGCAAGATTTTTAGATTTTTCTTTGTGGGCGCATTTTCGGGTGTTGGGGCGTGCGATTAGGATAAATGGGCAGCGGGGCGGAAATTTTTCATCAAAAGGGCAAACGGGGTGGCGTGCCCCATAAACCCCGCCTAAAATAAACCCTAAAATTGGTGATGGTTTAGGTTAGGTCAATAAACCCTCCTCTACATATTGACCCTTCACTACGACATTTTTCCCAATGATGGATGACTTGGCGGTGACCTTGGTTGTAGAAGTCTGCAATTTGGCTGTTCAGGAAATGTTCTACCTTGAAAATCACCTCGTTGTCATTTTGGAAATACCTGGCACGCAATGGTTTCTTCATCCGAGGAAAGAGGAAAAAGTCACTGGGAGCCATGACAGGAGAATACAGGGAGGGGGTAAGGCAAACTTTGATAGCCCAAAGAAGCAGCATGTGTAAGTGTCTCCTGTGCAGAATGAGCTGGGGCGTTATCATGGAGCAAACGGACCCCTTAGACAACAGCAAGATGTTGAAAACTGATCCATGAATGAATTCCACTTTTTTACACTATCGTCTTGATTGCGATACGCTGGTCTTCGAGCACCAGGGCCTTCACTTCTCTTGGGATTCCCGGTTCTTTATGCAGAGATGGTCTACCACTTCGTTGATCGTCATTCATGCTTGTGCACACAGAAAGCGTCTGTACCACCTAACCACTGTGTCATATGATAGTGCATTGTTGTCATATGCTTCCGCCAACTCAACATGGATTGTTGCAGCGTTGATCCTCTTCAAATGCAGAAAACGAATCACCACACTGTACTCCATTTTATCGATGGGCTGCGCCAGTTTGTTTTGGTTCCTCTAGCGGCATGTTACGGTACTGGACACAGGAATTTCAGTGTGTACCAGGACTGCAGACATGTACTCGCATACAAACAAAAAATTAATTACGTAACTTTATTTTTTCGAGATGGTAATTAAAACTTTATGACTACCTCTCGTATATAGCACAAGATCTCTGAAAGATAGGGTGGATATCATCTAGACCAGGCCTCTTGGTAATGTTAACATAAATTGGCAAATGAATCTGAAGTCTTAGTTTAATGTACAAATGAAGACATTATACAGGATTAGCACAAATGAATGACTGGATTTTAAAAATTTATATTTTCGAAACTATTCACGTATTACAATAAGTGATACATGAAATTGAAGAAAAATATACCAAGTTTTTTTTATGGGGTTACGTCAAAGACACTGCTTACTGTTTATGAACCACCGATGCCGACAACACTGCAAGAACTTAAAGAATGCTTTTGTGCAGCATTAGGAACCATTGACAGTGCGATACTACAAAATGTGTGGAACGAACTTGATTACAGATTAGAAGTTTGTCATGTAACAAAAGGGTCACACATCGGACATTTGTAATTGAAAAATACTTTTATATATATTTCCTTAATTTTGTGTATCACTTATTGTAATATGTGTAATAGTTTCAAAAATATAAATTTTTAAAATCCAGTCATTCATTTGTGCTAACCCTGTATTATTCAGATTTAAGTGACCATGAAAATCCTATATCTCCATGAATATCAACATTAAAGGTTGATTTTGGATTTTAGAGGAATGACAACTTCACACCTTATTCAAGAAAACTATTTAAAATTGAGAACAAATGGAAGAACAGTTCCAAGCTGAAGTACAAGGATAGATGAATGTTTCCAAGAAAGTTGTCTTCATTCTATGGGAAGAATTTGAGAAAACTGGATTTGAGATACAGGAAGAATTTGAGAATGGTGATCAGAAAGCCAGGATGTGGATGGTGATCAAAAGCCACAAACTTATGAGGAATATTATTTAGTGGTAACTACTTCCACAATATAGAGTTGAAATTCAGACTTCTTTCCTTCCTTCTGGTACTTCAATATCCAGTCAAACAGTATACAGATGAAAAGTGTAACTCACCGATTCTAAATGTGCTCATCTGAATCGATGTAAATTTCATTCCACTTGGAATTGTGTTCAGTTCTTCAATGCACACTTTCTTCTGATGTTTCTTAATATTCTCATATGATCCTTACTGGATGGATCCCGTCAAAATTTGACGGTAAACAACTCATCCTATTATTAATCTCCAGCTCTTTAATTAAGAATAAATAAATAAAAGTATCGTCAGAACAACAAATAGAATAATAGAGCACCTTAAAAGGCACAGTATGTAGCATGGAAGCCAATTTTTGCAGATGTACGTAAAGACATATCACTACGCATACGGTTAAAGAAATTTTTAATTGTAAATTACTGCTAATTAATAGTAATTATGGACACAAAACCTAACTTTGACAAATCTACAGACTAAGAGCTTTCATTTAAGACCAAAATGAAGTTTAGAGATGCAGTAGTTTTCTCCAACAAACTGTCAAAAGAATCACCCTTGGAATATAAAAATATACAAGGGTTGGGGCATAGGTCTGGCAACTATTTTTTTCTTGTAGATATGTGAACGGATCACAAACATATGTGTCGTGTGGAAGTTCTGCAAGCATAATGTGTATGCAGAATAACAGATGACTCTGTGATAGCTTGTAGTAGCGTAGCGAGGGCTGTGAAATCAGGCAGTTGGTGAGTGTCGTGCGAGATGGAAGTAACCCGTGTTGAGCAGCGCGCTTACATCAAAATAGCTGTTCTCCGAGGGAGAAATGCGATGGAATGTCACAGTGAATTAGTGGAAGCCCTTGGGAATAATGCCCTACCATACCGTACTGTACGGTATGGTAGGAAAGTTTCAGCAAGGACGTGTGTCAACCAGTGATGAGCAACGTTCGGGACGACAGTAGTGGGACGGCAGTGATGAGCAGCGTGTGGTGACAGTAGCAGGGGACTACTTTGAGGGTCTTTAGGCCCAGGTTTGTCATATCAACTTTATGTGTACTGTGATGTCATTCTTTTGCACCGTGAAGTCCATATTGCCCTGTATACTACCGTAATAAATTAGTGTGTTACGATATTTCAGTGCTATTCATTGTCCACACAGGTAGTTAACACCATGTCCTTTCGTCTTTATATGTCACATTTTCCAACTGGACTGGTATCTTCAAGAAAAAAAATAGTTGCCATGACTTTTGCCCCAACCCTTGTAGATTGTGGAAAATTTATTTGCAATATCCATTCTTGATGTATTCCCCTGTGCAAACCTCTCTAAATTTGTCATGATTTTGCAGAAATCTATTATTTTTACGTGTTAACTTGTCTTTAAAGCAAGAAGCAACATTGTAGTCATAATTTACAGCACATTGGTTTGTGTATTAGTTTTTAATTTTTATGTGAATTATTTTTAGGATTTATTTTTTTAGTTCGAAGGTTTTTGATTAGTGTTCCTCATTGAAACAAAGGTTAGTGCAGAGCTCGACAAATTCCAAAAAACTGAATAGACAGTTGGCTACCACTGCAATTTTCATGGTAGCCAACCCAAACGTGATATTTGTGTGTCGGTAGATATTCATAAAATCATTCCTAAATCTTAAACAAAAGATTTATTTACGAAGTTTAAAAAATTTAAAGATGAATCAATTCACTAAAAATCTTAAATACATAATTTAAACTAAATCTTATTTGCTGCCACTGTCGCTATCATATTCTGAAAGTGGTTCATCAGTTATCACCTTCAAATGTAAGCTGCACCCGTAGTTCCCTCTAATTTTTATGAGAACTGTGCGGTCCAAAATTAACTGTGCCCAATAAAAAATATAAACAAAACAAAAGCTATTTTTGATAATTTAATAAGTGGGAAATTGGCCGTAAGTGTGCAGGAAATAAATAAGTTCCCCCACCCCGAATGGTATTGTCTGGCTCAAAATCTTGAAGAGCAATGTTTGCTCTCTTAATTATTGAAATATTGTCCACTGTGGATACTGATAAACAATTTCTTGATTTCACTTGTTTCGATCAACACAGGAAAATGCTCTCTCATAGCATGAACTAGATGGAGACATATACTGGCCACAAGAATGCACAATTTATTTAGTTGTCTAAGTTCTTCTTTCCTATCACAGGTTATCTGAAGAGCATCTTGAAATGTAAGAAAATTAGGCTTATTGCAAAGAGACAATTTGAAGTCAAGCCATTCTGTTAGGATCTCGCCACAGTCATTATCACAATCAGGAGACAACTTGGTGGAAAATTAGCTCCATAGTTGGCTGATGCTTGCATTTCCATAAATGGCAAAAGCAGCGTCAGTTTTTGGAGACAATTGATTAGGACACAAATGTGCAACTTGTAGAACAAACTTGTCATCTGCATCACAAAAACGGGTTTTGATGGAGTCTACTATGTGCTGGATAAAAATACTATTTGTTTTAAAGATCCCTTCATTGCCATCATGATAATTTCATCAACTATACATAAAAAATATTTCATCAACGAGGAACGAAAATCTAGCATATCAATATGTACCGACAGAGTAATCATGAACAGTAAATACGTAAATAACAAACAGAAAAGAAGGGCATGCCTGCCTTCGTATATACAGTTATGTAATTAGGCCTTCTAGTCAGCAGCCGCATTGGCCAGTAGCCAAGTGGATACTACCTGTTTGAAATTTGTAACCAAAATGGAATTTCTGGTAGCAATTGGCTACCAAAATATAGGATTTGTCGAGCTCTGTTAGTGATTGTCATGATGAAAGACAAGTATTTGTGATCTGAATGAAATCCTGGCCTTAGAATTCTAAATCAAGTTAGCATTATTTCTGTTAGGACCATTATTGCAACAACTCCTTTTTCTTAATTGCAATAGTTCTTTGAAAGCTATGAAACTTTGGATTGTAAACTGCAGTGGACTTGAAAATCCTGATCCATTCTCTGCTGACAGGCTTCCCTAATTGCTTCATTGGAAGTATTAGTATAAAGTAAGAATCGTTTCCTGTAATCCAGGTGAATCAATTTAGCATCTTAAATTGATAGGTTGATATTTTAACAAACACTTCTTAGCATTGTTTTGCTGGTTTCTAAAGAGTTCCCTTTTTAGTTAGGACTAACAGAGGTACCCGGCATTGCCTGGGATAATTACACTTGTAGGTAAAGAGAACAATCTCAAAAAATTAAATTATAACTCCCAATTGGTTAAATAATATCTCAATCAATACAAAACAGAGCAAAGAGACTATCCATTCTAGGGAGACACTCGTGACTGTTATGCCTAATCAATAGGATTGTGATGTGCCCTTCTAACATATTCAGAATGAGTAGTTGGTAATAAAGAAATACCTCGATTATTATGGTTATTGTTGCCACAAAATATAGCGCAATAATTGAATCCGGGATAATTGGGATAAATAATGCACGTGTAATGACTAACCATTGCCAAGGCATTTTCAAACATATTAATAATATTTTACAATAGAAGTCCCAATCGCTTTTTGAACTGATCAAACTGTCGTGTCGACAGCCAACGAAGTTATATTATTATGGTTGCTACACACGACGATTGTTGTGTTGCTATGCTGTGTTGTCCATTGTTGTCGTATATATCATCGCCAGCGAGCGTCCTCATGAAACAGCCAGTCTGCTAGCTTCGGAGTTTTCCCGATCTAACTTTAGACTTTTTAATGGGAGCCATATCAGACAGCCAGCCTTCACCCATCAGGTAATAACCTAGAATAAGTAAAGTTAATCGCATTCTCTTCCCTGAGGGAAACATAATAGTGGTGTCAGAAAGTGGAATTCTGAAAAATTAAGTGATTTATGTTACTCTGATGTGGAACTAATGGAACAAATAGTGCCATAAAAAAATAATAGAAGAGACTGGAAAAACCACTTACTTGAGCATTATGTCTATTCCACAAGAACTAATGTAAGAACTTTCAAAAATGATAGCCGCAGCCCTCCATGTGGCCACGGATTCTGCGGTCACCCAAATGGCGACCACGTGAACGAGCTCTGGCACTGATAGAACTGAAAGGCTTCTCTCTACAAGGGTCCCTCCATTCGCCATGCCTGAGTACCAAATCGATGAAGAGGCCTCGGTTAAAGAGTATTTCAAGAGATTTGAAAGGGCATTACAAATTATCGAATGTCCCAGAGAACAAGTAAATTACAGAGGGCCTATGCCCAAGTTCATATGGGAGCAGAATTAAACAGCACATTAAAAATATTAGTTAGCCCAAGGGAGCCAGAATCAATTTCGTTCGCCGATTGAAAAAAGCACTTATCGCACATTTTGACAGGCCCAAAAATAAATATGTTGAGAGTGTTAAATTCTGAGTGATCGTCCAGGGAAAAAAAAAGAAACCGTAGCACAGTATGCATTACATCTGCGGAAAAGTGCAGCACATTGTGACTATAGAGCATTTTTGGATTGAATGCTCATCAACAATGCCTACATGGCCTGGGATATCCGGAAGCTAGGGATGAAATCATTGTGAAGCAGCCAGAACAATTCTATAGGGCTTTCGAAATTGCTCAGAATTTAGAAGCCACATGGGTCATAGCGAAGGCAGTAAGCACCCCAAATGCTCATCCCACCAAGGAAACGAATAAATTGGGTTATGAGATACAATAATAAAAACGACACAACGTGGAAGAGCTTGACAAAGAAAACCTGTGGCGTGACGGGAAAATTACAGAGTCAAAGCCTCGTGTGTTAGCGAATAGACAAGAACTCCGAGTGAACCGAAGCTCATCCACAGAGCCCAACAGCCAGCCAAGAAAGCCTTGCGGAAGATGTGGAGGCCTGCACAGGGCCGATACATGCCGTAATAAAACTGCCACTTGTTTCGCCTGCAACATGACCGGGCACTTAGCGAAATGTTACCGATCAAGAAACAAGAGTGAGCGCCGAACCGTTCCCAACTACGCTCCAGTTGATAGAGTGCAAACAATAAGTAAAGTTCACGAGGGTGCCAGATATAAAACTAAATACCAAAATATGATTAATGTGAAGATTGACAGCCAGATGTTGGAAATGGAAATATACACGATCGCGCCTTGTGCCATTATATGTGTCACTAGACTACGTAAAATTCACTTAAACCTAAAATTCACTTGCAAAAATCGGACTGCCAATTTAAAAGCTATACGGGACATAAAGTCCGCTGCCTAGGAAGGACCTTAGTATGAGTCACTGTGGGAAACATTACTCATCGATTGAATCTCTTATGTCGTAGAAGGGGATTCTACCAGCCTTATGGTGCGAGACTGGATAGCTAGATTCGTGAAAGAAATTAATTTTGAAAAATAACTTACGCCAATTCAAGCTATTCAAAAGAGGGTAGACAAAAAAACTACACTTTCTGTAGTGCAACAATCAAAATTAGTCGATCTCATAGAGTATGAGCATCTTTTTCAGCCAACAGCTGGTAAGCTAAAAGGACCCGCAGCCAAGGTCCACCTAGTTCCGAATGTGACCCCCGTTTTTGCAAAAGCACTCAGAAGAGTATGCTAAAGCTATCGACCAAAAAATACAACGAAAAGGTGGAGTATTCAGAATGGGCATCTCAGACTTGCATAGTAGTAAAAAAAAAACAAAAACGGAACTCTGAATATCACCGGGAATTATAAGCTGACCGTAAATAAACAAATGACTGTGGATGAACATCCCATCCCCAAGATTGAAGACATTTCCAATAAAATGCGGGGAGCTGCATGGTTCGCCAACGCTTATACGCTTACCTTCCCATAGATGAAGAATTTTGGAAAATTTTAACTCTAAACACACGATCATATAGCCTAGTAAGACCAACAAGGGCAGAATATGGTGCAGCCAATATTTCAACACTATGGCAATGCCGAATGGCAGAAGTGTTCCGTGATGCCAAAAATGTAATAAACTTTTTCGATGACATAATTGTCTTTGCACCAAACTTTCATGAGTTAATTGGAGCCTTGCGGCAAACCTTGGATCGCCTCAAAGTATACGGGTTCCATCTGAATAAAAAAACATGTCTTTGCGACCACTACATTGTCATGCTTAGGCCATACCATCGATAGAGAAAACTCTGAAGCCAGAAATTTCTGAAGCACTTTAGTATGCCAAAAAATTTATTTGTCTGGGGTTTTCTAACTGATCTGTAACATTTTCAAGATTAAATATATTCGTTGTCCTCCTTCAAGGTGACTATAACACATTTATTCCTAATCTTTCACACAGAGCCAAACCTTTACGCTAGATGTTATGCCGGGATAAATTTAAATGGACCCCAGAAGCCAAAACTGCATATGAAGATATTAAAGCCACGTTAATATCGCCTCAGGTCCTTATCTAATACGATCCCACATTGCTACTAACTACTCCTTGCGACGGATGCCAGCAGTTATGGTCTAGGAGCTGTACTATCCCATCGTTTAGCCAATGGACAAAAAAGACCCATCGCTTACACAAGTCGAGCATTCACGGAAGCAGAACAAATTGATAAAGAATATCCCCAAATTGATAAAGAAGCCTTAGCCTTAGTATGAGCAATTAAAAGATTTTTCACTTGCCTTTATGCAAGGAAATTCGAACTTATAACCGATCATAAGCCTCTAACTCAAATTTTCTACCCACACAAATCTCTTACAAATTTATGTATCAGTCGAATGGCCACTGATATTTGATTTGGCTTTAAAAATTTCGATGCTTTTTAATAAGGAATTTTTGAACAGCTCGTTTGCTTTATGCATAATGGACATGATGTCATTGTGATTTCCTGCTTAATGAATTTTTCAATGAGATGATTTGCGTAGTTTGATTGGTTATGTTTTTTGTTAAATGAAGATATACGTTCTTTAAACCCTATTGCGAAATTTCTTGAAGAGAGTTCGATATAAAAAATATCACAAGAATTGCAATTAATTTTGTAGACCTGTAAAAATTATATACATCCATGTTAAATGAAGGTCGTACGGAAAGATATGTTAAGGCCTAATGATGAAGGGAATTTGGAGAGAGATGGTAAATAGGAAGGCTGCCAACGAAGGTTAGGGAAGACCATTTTTTAGTGGTAGGCTGAATTGGTTTAAAATTATGGATCGTATTCTTTCTTTGGTGTTTGAGGAGAGATATTACGGATTTCAGGTATCCATTGATGTAGGCCAGATGTTGAATACAGCAGAATTCATTGCCCTTGTTAAGGTGATTTAGAGGCAGCTTTAAGGTTCTGTCTATAAGGAAACAGAATGATGCTAGTTTATGGGACGAACGGTGGGAAGAAGAAAGTGTATCAAATTGGAAGAATTAGTAGATTTTTGGTGGTTTTCAATGTCTTTTAGTACTAAGGTGTAGGAAGGGTGAGAGAATTGTATAAAAGAAATAACTGTAGGGGTGAAGTTTAAACTTCTTTTAATCCGTTTGTGTATTTGAATTTTGTGCTCTCCTCTATATAACCTTAAAACTCATTATAACGACATTGATAGGCCCAAACATTGCCATTATATAGAGGGAGGACCATAGAATATTGGATCAAAAATGTGTAATTTCCGTATTATTCGGAAGTAGGCCGCACCGGCGGACAAGTCACAGCAGCAAAAATTTAACAAAAACGTAATTGTTGAGAGCAGCTTGGAGTTTCCCTTCGCGGCAACAATGTCTTCAGCGGCAGAGGCTGCGTTTTGTTGCAGCGGGAAGAAATTCTCGGAAAAACTGCGTTTTTTGTATCTGGTTTTCTGTTATTGTTAGAGAGGAGTTCTTATGAAAAAACTTGACAGGACAGACGTTTGGGTAGCATCATTGGGGAAAGCGATGAAAACAAGCGAACATCGGAACAGAGTTCAAAAAATGGTGCTTGCGCTTTGTCCCGAAGCAGTAACGCGTGGCAGTTTATTTAAAATAATTAGTAGTGCAACGGAACTTTATAATTGCCATGGAATCATCCTGGTATGCTAATATTTTAATTAATTGCGGACAAGATCTCAGGAGAACATCTGCGAAATGAATGTAGCTCGTAACTATGACGTATATCATCCATGAAGTTCTTTTGTTTGCGCTTATCATCGAAGTTGAGAAAACAACTTGTTGACGTGTTAGGTGAGACTGTTTTTTTTTCTGTTTTATAATCCGGAGAAGTTTTCTTCCTCTGTGTCAAAAAAAGTTCTAAAGCTAAGTGTGGCTCTCTATGAATGCATGTTTGACATTCTACCCATAACTTTACCTCTGTTTTGGGAATACGCATTGAGCCATAGTAACGATTAAGTTCTTTGTCAATGACGCTCTTTTAAATGCGATTAGAACTTCACTAATTTTTGGTGAACAGTTGTACTGGATTATATTATATATGTTGAACATAGATTATGAGTTAACCGTTTAAATGTTATCCGATTTTCGTTGTTACGAAATAAAGGACTTTATAGCTGTTAACGGGAGTTGTTCAGCTGAGCTTGCATAAGTGTTTCCGAGCGCTAATATTGGAAGATGATATAAAAATGGGCCACATGGGTAATTAAAACAGTTGTCCATACCCGTGCATAAAGTTTAAAGAGGTGGTTGAGCCTTAGGGGTCTGTTGTGCACTGTAGCTTCAAAAAGAGAGTTGCACTGTTGTATGAATTAAGGGGGTTATAGTATCCCTCCCTCATTAAGGATAACGGGGTATACGGCACGTTCTGGTGTCGACCAATTCTTGGGTCTCACAGGTCTCGATCAATGCGTTCGGGGGGGGGGGTGGCTGGTACATATAGCCCTTAGTAGAGTGTGGTGCACACCCTTGGAACGGAACACTTATGTTGGCGAGATGCCATATGATATGCATGGTTGCTCAGAGTCGTTATTAGGAATTATAGCTTCTGTGTTGTTAAAGTTTAGCCGATTATGTTGTTGTTTTTTTTAGGGGCTCCCTCCTGAATTTGTCATTAGTTGACTCTTAGTGGTAATTAAGTCTTTTAACAATGTGTATTATTAACAACTTTGCATATTTGATTAAACGCCTTTTATTTGCTTAAAATACACTGCCTATTTTGTTTTTACACCGCCTTAAACGAGTTCCATCCTCCCTTGCCTCAACGTACAGGGTTCGGAACCGTCGTAGGACCACATAAGAGTCCCGCCCCCGCACGTGGGTGGCGCACAATGGCGCCCGAACAGGGACTCGTTGATTCGGCACTATTCCCGGATTATCAAGGCCGTATAATAGATAATGTGTTTTAAGTGTTTGTTTATGTTGTGTTACAAAAGAAGTAACGAGAGAGTATATTATAGTTCATCCAGGGAGAGTTGGAGTGGGCGAAGCCCAGGAAGTTCTGAACTGGCCAATCAGAGAAAGGTTTATCATGCAACTGATCATTCCTGGTTTACAGGTCTTAATTGTGAAGCGTTTTATAACAGTATTTTACTTTTTAGTGAAACTGCGTTATACTGCAATTTAAATTTAAAAAAAAAAATAATACATTTAAAGAAAACTTATTTCGTCATGTAACATAAATTATATATGTTTAACTAATTTTATTTTTTTATTTTTATTTTGTTTATGTCATGCATTTTATTTTTATTTTTTTATTTTATTTAAAATTGCAAGCAATTGAAGTAATTAAATTGGAGTCAATATATCATTACTTTTTTATTCTTTAATAAATATTTTTCACTTCTTTTGCTATTTCTTTTAATGAACTAGAATTAAAAATGAATTGCAATTAAATATTTATTTACTACAAATATTTTAATAAAAATTTAAAAACAAAGATTCGGGCCTCTTTCGTTTATTTGCTGGCCATTAAAATGACCTTTTAATGAATTAGTCTTGAAAAAGACTGTTTATTAAAAAAATTTAAAATAAGGAGATTGCGGGAGAACGTTAATGTCATCTCACTCTTCATTGCTGCTGCTACTCTCGCCGTTCATGTGGATTATTAGCGACTCCACTTGCTCCTCAATTAAACAATCGGGTTTCCCAAAATTTTTGTTCTATTCGAATAACGTGTTCAACTGCCTTTTTCCAATTTTCAGGAGTGACTCCTTCAATCGCCGTTTTCGTTAACTGTTCAACATCTGCGATCTTGAACGTGATATTTTTTTTTTCTCACAAACTCTTTAACTTGTGTGCAGATTAATTCGATGGGGGTTAAAATCGCAGTGATAGGGTGGTAGTCTGATCGCTAAATGTCCGGCATCTGTAATCAACTCATCTGTAACGTAGCGCTTTTCTGATTTATTTAACTTTATCATATCATATAGTTCACCTTTACCAGACGGAATAAAGCGCCCACGATGTGCTTCGCCGCTGTCCTCCCCGTCGTAATGCCACTGGCATTCTCGGCCATGATGCGCATTTACCCACGTTTCATCTAAGTACACAAATGTACGCGATGGATCCCTACGTAGCATTTGTATCTGTTGTAAATATCAGTATCGTTGAGCTACTACATCTGTACGTTCAATATAAAACTTTCGGTTGTCGATTTTTCCGTATTTCTTATGCAGTGTTTCATGCATGATGGAAGATCTTGACCCACGGTATCCAGTCCTCTCTTTAAACTTCGTGAAAACATTTGTAATTGTAGGATAATCTCCTCGGTGTATTTCAGCAACACATGCCCGTGCAACAGAAAGTTCAAATCCATTCAAATTTTTAACTTGTGACTCTCTTACCCTCTTCTTCCCAGGCGTCAAGAAAGGTGAAGGGTTCTGCGCGCTTGCTGCATCTCCGAATTAGGCCTAGTTACATCCTGAACGATTCTTCGAACGGATGTTGCCGATACTTGTGTTGCAGCAGAAGTGCTTTTATCAGGATCCTTATCTTTGAAATAGGAAAATACATTCCACACAATCTACCTAGCTTGGCTGTGAAGAGTTCGTTCTCGAATTCCAACGGTGTTAGGTATTGTAGAAGAACTAGCCATTATGATCGCTGGTCACTGCATGTTGTGAACGGATTGACGCCCGCGTAGATAATGAAGACACCCCATAATTCCTTGCGCGTCGATTGCCTGACAAAATTAATCGATATCAACACTAAGCCACGCTTACTCCAACTCTCGCTGGATGAACTATAGTGTGGGTGATATATATAGAATTAGTTAGGATATTAAGTGAGATGCCTAACTACTGGGCAGGTGAGCCCAAGATGGCGGGTTATACTGGTACTGTCCCTATCTTCTTCAGCGATGGAGCAAGGATAAGTGTATCCGGGTTTTTGAAGGCCGTGGAGAGTATCAGTGCTTTGGGGCACTAGAACGACGAAATAAAACTTACCGTAGCCAAGTCTAAATTGAAAGGTGCTGCGGCAAGAAAAGCCGCTGACCTCGAGCTGTTCAACGTCAACAGCTATGCCATTTTCCGATCTTGACTCGGCCAATTGTTTGGCTGGATAAAGATCAATAAGGACTATGGCAAAGAGCTGTACGACGTCGTACAGCAGAGGAAAGAATCGGTCCTAGATTATACAGGCCGGCTCCAGATGGCCATGGACCGATTCATTTAGGCGAATCCCAATATGGAGCCCTCGAGGGAACAACTATTGTTGGAGAGGTTCCATCATGGCACGCTGATTCCACATAAGAAGCTGATAAAAGCCACTGGCCCCAAAACATTTGAGGAGGCGATTAAGTGTGCCATGGAATCTGAAGATCTTGAAAGAAGCAACTAGTGGGAATGCAGCGGTGCGGCTGTGGAGCACGAGTGGGAGTCATTATGGATTCCAGTGATGAGGAGGAGGTGACTATAGCACGATCGAAAAAACGAGGTAAGAATAGCACGAGTGCATCTGTAGAGCTTGTGTCGAGCCGTATGCTTGTGGATCGTTTGTGCTTGCGTGTTTATGCCTCGTTTATTCGTTTAGCTTTGTCTAGTGTGTTACTATAACCCTATGATTGTTTTGTGGTCGGTATATGAAAACGTGTGGCTGTATAATGTTTGTTATAGTAAAATCTATAGAATTTTGTTTAACGTAATTGTTGAGAGCAGCTTGGAGTTTCCCTTCGCGGCAACAATGTCTTCAGCGGCAGAGGCTGCGCTTTGTTGCAGCGGGAAGAAGTTCTCCGATAAACTGTGTATTTTATATCTGGTTTTCTGTTATTGTTAGAGAGGAGTTCTTATGAAAAAACTTGACTGGAAGGACTTTTGGGTAGTATCATTGGGGAAAGCGATGAAAACAAGCGAACATCGGAACAGAATTCAAAAAATGGCGCTTGCGCTTTGCCCCGACGCAGTAACGTGTGGCAGTTTATTTAAATTATTTAGTAGTGCAACAGACCTTTATAAATGCCATGGAATCGTCCTGGTATGCTAATATTTTAATTAATTGCGGATAAGATCTCAGGAGAACATCTGCGAATCGAATGTAGTAGCTCGTACCTATGACGTGGATCATCCATGAATTTCTTTTGTTTGCGCTGATCATCGAAGTTGAGAAAACAACTACCGACATGTTTGGTGAGACCGTTTTTTTTTTGTTTTTTTTTGTGTTTTATAATCCGGAGAAGTTTTCTTCCTCTGTGTCAAGAAAACGTTCTAAAGCCATGTGTGGCACCCTATGAATGCATGTTTGACATTCTAGCCGTAATTTTACCTCTGTTTTGGGAATACGCATTGAGCCATAGTAACGATTAAGTTCTTTGTCGATGATGCTCTTTTAAATGTGATTAGAACTTCACTAATTTCTGGTGAACAGTTGTATTGGATTATATTATATATGTTGAACATAGATTATGAGTTAACCGTTTAAATGTTATCCGCTTTTCGTTGTTACGAAGTAAAGGACTTTATAGCTGTTAACGGGAGTTAATATTGCCTAATGTTGCCGAGTGCTAATATTGGAAGATGAAATAAAAATGGGCCACATGTGTGTAATTAAAACAGTTGTCCACACCCGCGCATATTGTTAAAGAGGTACTTGAGCCTAAGGGGTCTGTTGTGCGTTGTAGCTTCAAAAAGAGAGTTGCGCTGTTGTATGAATTAAGGGAGTTACAGTATCCCTCCCTCATTAAGGAAAAAGGGGTACCCGGTGCGTTCTGGCGTAGACCAATTCTTGGGTCTCACAGGTCTCGATCATTGCGTTCGGGGGTGGCTCGTACATATAGCCTTGAGTTGTGTGTGGTGCACACCCTCGGAACGGAACACTTATGTTGGTGAGATGCCATATGATATTATGCATGGTTGCTCAGAGACGTTATTAGGAATTATAGCTTTTATGTTGTTAAAGTTTAGCCGATTATGTTGTTGTTTATTTTTAGGGAGCCCCTGAATTTGTTATTAGTTGACTCTTAGTGGTAATTAAGTCTTTTAACAATGTGTATTATTAACAGATTTGCATATTTGATTAAACGCCTTTTATTTGCTTAAAATACACTGCCTATTTTGTTTTTATACCGCCTTAAACGAGTTCCACCCTCCCTTGCCTCCACGTACAGGGTTTGGAATCGTCGTAAGACCACATATGAGTCTCGCCCCCGCACGTGGGTGGCACATATCATTACTGTATCCTTAAATAGTTAAAAACATTATAAATTCTGGTGCTAGCTTGACGTTTTATACCCTTCCGTTAACAAAAACAAACTTTTAGACTGTGTGAAGGCGCCATGTCTCAAAAATTCTGAATAAAGCACTTATATTATGCATACACCTGTTTCCTTTTTCTTTCATGCCAATTAGTATAGCTAATAAAAGGATCTCTAAATGCTCCTTAATCTTATGATATTTTAAAAGTGCAAAATGGGGTCCTGAACTTTGTAGATGGATGTGGCTGAAACAAAAGAATAAGTTACAATTTACAAGAACAATATTTACATTGTACAGTTCATTATTACAGGGTGATTACAAAGGAACTTCACACTTTTAAAAATTTATTACATCAAAGCTATTCAGAATATAGACACACCACATACGGATTCTTAAAGAAAAACTCTCGAAGTTTATTGTGACACAGTTAAAGATGTTCAATATGCCCCCCTGTCGTGATACGGCATACATCAATGCGGTAGTCGAATTCGTCCCAAACCCGCATTAATATGTCTCTATCAATCCACCGTATCGCTACCCTAATGCGTTCTTTCAGCTCGTCTAGGTCACGGGGAAGGGGTAGGGTGATGACCTTGTCCTTTACATACCCCCATAAAAAGAAATCACAAGGTGTGAGGTCGGAGCTCCGCAGTGGCCACTTTGCAAGTTCCAGGTTATTGTTTGCTCGACCAATCCACCGCTGTGATTTCTTTTTATGGGGATGTGTAAAGGACAAGGTCTTCACTCTACCCCTTCCCCGTGACCTAGACGAGCTGAAAGAATGCATTACGGTAGCGATATGTGGGATTGATGGAGACATATTAATGCGGGTTTGGGAAGAATTCGACTACAGGGGGGGCATATTAAACATCTTTAACTGTGTCACAATAAACTTCAAGAGGTTTTTTTTTTTAAGAATCCATATGTGACGTGTCTGTATTCTGAATAGCTTTGATGTAATAAATTTTTAAAAATATGAAGTTCTTTTGTAATCTTCCTGTACAGTGCATTAATTTCACTTTTTATTTGAATTGTCAGTCACCAAATACAGGTTTGTCCAAAAAGTAATGTCAGTGATTGTACTGTGAAACGAATACACGTCGCAGCACGCTCTGAGTAGTGGGGATAGGTGGAGGGAGAAGTCATTTTATGCACATGCGGTCGCTCAGTCATCTCGGACCACCTGGAGAGTACAGGATAGACATTTTCATGGTGCAGCGCTCGATTAAGCAAAGGATCGCTGTCAAGTTTCGTATTGAGTTGAAACGTGCCAGGAACTTTAGGACTTGTGTGAAAGTGACCCCTCACTTTTTAGACGACAATGTCATCACAGGTGATGAGTCTTGGGTGATGATGTGACATATCTACATTGATATTGAATATTCATGATGATCTGTCACTTAGATTTGGATTTCATTCATCCAAATCTGTGGTTTGTTCTTTGCTCTGATTAGGCTTATTGAATTTTATTTATGAATCTTATTTGTTTTGAGTAACTTTGTGACAATTCTTAACGTTGACAGACTTATAATATGTTTATTATTTATCTATTATTCCATTGTAGCATATTTGTCTGTCACAAAGTTGTCTCGTTATTTGCATTTTATTAACTTTATCTTTTGTAATTGCAATCAGCTGTTTATGGCTTCGGTTTTTTCCGTTAGATCAATGCTTGCAGCGTTGAGCAGGGGGGGGGGGAAGTCGGGGCATTTTTTTCATACTTTTCTCTCTTTTCTCGACTTCGTTTATTGGCGGGAATTCTTTGAACACGAATGGTGAGGCTGATAGCGGGGATGGCTGATTGGCTGAGGCTCATTCCGCATCTTTTAAAATCAAAACCTATGTAAGGAGTGGAATAATTAATACGTTAGCTTCGATCTGGTGCACTTCATATGAACAACAAGTGAACCCGTTTCGTTCTGCATGGGACGGTCAGCCACTTGGCTGATCCCAACGCGGGGCCTAACCTTGCGAAGCCGAGAGCAAATAAACGGCATGGAATATCAATCCACAAGCGAGACTGAAGGTGATCAGCGGACGTCATGCAATGTGAGTGGAGAGCGGGAGAACACTGATCCTTCTGGCGGCAACCTCATTATGTCTGTGGCGGTGGGCGTGGGGACGCGCTTGGACCAAGCATGGAGACACCAATAGCCAGCAAAGCGATGGTAATTGGATGGGCGACAGGTGCAGCATATGAACCCTGTACACGGTGTGCTGTTTAGCTTGCATCGCAAGTTGGAGATTGTTCTAATAGCTTCTTCTCATTTCGTCGGCTGAACTCAATGCATCTTCTAGTTGTCATCTTGTACAACATGGACTAAATAGAATCGCAAATAGGTATTTAACAACGTAGAACTTTTCACCAAATTTGAACGCGAGTTAAATAGAAAAATCTCTTTCGAGCATGAACTTTTCTTGACGAACTGATTACAGTAAAATAAAATGGGGAAAGGGGGACTGATGAGCCTCAACGATCTGTTTGTTCAATCCTAAATTTTGTATCATACTTGCATTTACTAACATTCTAATCATCTTGCCTTTTATTGAATATTCTATTTTATCCATTGAATAAAATTCCTGTTCTTATTTGATAACCTTTGATCGTGTTCATTTTGTTAACTAGCACACTTGGGCAATTTTTAAATTGGATTGTTGCTTAAGGTGGTTGGCAGGGTATCTTATAAATCACCATTTTCTATACGAACAAGGGGGTTATTGAGGACACAACAAGAATTTATTGAAAGTTGTACACTATACGAGACAGGGTCTGAGATTGGAATTTTTATGCACATGTCTTAATTAATGACATTGGTGAATGTTGCATTTGTATTGTTTAATATTAGCAAGTGAATGTAAGATGGTGTTCTTTTGATCGAGCATTCTGACCTTATGATATCGGTCTTGCACAATCGTATGACGTTCCATGTCACAATAAAAGGACATCATTTCAGGACAGTTGACAAAGTCAAAGATGCTTGCACCAGGCTCTAAAGGACATTACAGAAAAGGCCTACCGTGACACCTTTGATGCCTGGAAATCTCGCTGGAAGCGATGTTTCGACGCAGGAGGAGCCTATTTTGAAACCTTTTAATGTATTGTACCGAACGAATTAATAAATATCTTCTAAATAATGATGTTTAATGTAGCCTTACAATACATGACAATGGAAGTAAGCTCTCACACCGGTTTCGCCATTTATTCACTGATATTACTTTTTGGACAATCCCTGTATAATGTGAAAGTAAGTTCTTAAAGAAATGGCAACTTCAAAACTGCTTTGATCTGACGAAGTTGCATTCTATCCTGATGAACTTCAAACGAAATTATAGCATATAAGATACCGTAAATCCTCTACTATAATGTGCCCCCTTGTATAATGTGATCCCCATTTTTGACTCCTCGCGAGAAATAAAAATGTGCAAAAATATACAGAATTTACATTGCCAGAGTTTTTATAGTTCTTGCAGTGCTATTGTTAATCAAGCCTAACCAATCAACACAAAGTGGTATACTAGGTGGCATTGCCTATTGGCTTAGATATTGTTTACATGTGCTGTTTTTATGGTATGACTCACCATATCGTGTCTGTTTATAACCCAAAATGTTTTTAATAGGAAAAAAACTTTATATAATTTTTAACATAGACAAGAATGTTCAGTTACATGCATTTTTACGTTTTTACATTTATTTGTACACTTTGGGGACAATACGTAATTTAAATTATTGTGTATACCGTAAAATTAACGTTAATGTATATTATAATTCAAATAAAAAGTGATTTAATTTATTGTGTAATGAACTGGACACTGAATATGCTGTATAATTAATGTATATTGTACGGTAATTTCATCAGGACAAAATGAAACTTTGGAAGTTAAAAGCTTATAGCCTACATTGATAGAGAAAGTTGCTTTCCCACTCACATATCGACTAAAAAAAATAACAGAACATCAATTTTCTTAATGAGAAATCAAGTACTCTTTATTCAGTTTAAACATGTTTTCATAACTTGACAGCATAAGCTTTCTATATCTTGTAGGCTTTGGTTCGAGGCAGTTTGGAAGTAGCGATCTTTGGGAGAAGTTATTTTCGTATTGGCTGTTGGTGACAAGAAATTCAAATTTAATTTACTGCATTGTGATGGACTACCCCCTACCCTCGTTGGTGGTATAGTGAACGAGACTCAAGAAATAGAGGGGTAGGCTTGTCAGGGGTTTGGGACCTGGATCAATTGTAAGGGAAGAACTGACGCAGTGACAAAAGGAATGAATTTACACACATTTATTTACAATATCACATATAGTTACAGCAGGATCAAACGATACGGATGGCAAGTTAGTCATTTGTTGAGGGGCCCCTCTTAGTTATAATACTACTACTCTACATAACTACTTAAGTTCACTAAACCATCTTAAGACCTATGGTGCAATATTCAGAGCAGGAAAGCCATTATCAGGGGGGGGGGGGGGGCTCATTAGATGACACGGGGAAAAGGCAAAAAAAATTGTCACTCACCCACAAGATCAACCATCAATTTGGGACTTTGTTTACCATACCAATAGCTGCTTCCTCAACATTGCTTGAAAAGTCGAGATGGCGGAAGGCTAGGCACGATAATGCTTCGCCCGTTCGATTCTCCTTGACTGTTCACCATTGTCCCTCACAGGACGCTAGTTTCTCTGCAAAGATGCAACTTTTGACTTCAAACTAATTAATTAAACTTGTGAACGCAATAACTGATATTTTTAATCAATAACAAACATAACATTAGGTGCCAACAGCACAATTGTGTTGAATGCGGCTCTATTTGTTTTCTCGAGGCCATATTCCATTTTCTCGTAGGAGAAAAACAAAAGACAATCGCTCAACACGGAATTCAAGTGGAAGAAAAAAAAAAGAATTTAAATTTTTATAAACAATACACATTTCTATATAGTAATTATCAACAATTGTTTGCTGGAGGCTGAGCACATCTTCCAAGAAAATCTAGCAACAATGTTAGCCTCCAACAAAGAAACAACACAACAAGAGAACAGCAACCTCCTCATGATTGACCCTACAATTCTTGCGGACCGCTCGCAATAAAGCGACCGCGGCAACAATTGCGCACAATAAAAAAACAAAACAACTTATATAACAACACGATAAACCTCCTAAAACGAAATCACATTTACACAACACCACACAAATACCCACTCCAGCCACACAACGAAACAATTCCCTCACTTACTCAACAAACAAAAGAACAGCAGAATGACGAACTCTTACGTTATAATTTGCAACGCTCACGCAAACCACCATTTCATTTCCCGTTCCTCGTTCCCTGTTCCCGTCGGACATATGTAACACACTAAACTGACATAGAATGTCACAGTATAATGAACTGGACACTGTATATGCTGTATAATTAATTGGTAAACCTATAAAGTAACGTACCAAAGATGGCGAGGGCCGTGAGTAACAGGTGGATTTTATGAAATAATATGAAAAATTTCCCGGAATAAAGGCACAAAAGTAAACAGAATGTGGATTAATATGACAAAAAAGGAAAAAATAAGTATGTGGATAATAGTAAATAAAAGAAATAAAAAACTCTTTCACCACAACAAAAATTAAGGAAAAATACAACCTGAACCTGGAAGCGCTTTTCGACAGCAAGGCTATCATCATTCAGCAGGGACCAAGGGGTACACTAGGGGGAACCGAGTGAACTGACTTGAAAACGGAAAAACTGAATATATATAGCGAAAAGACCACGGTTTTAGGCCAATCAGAGAAATTACACCAAAAGGGGACAGATTAATGATTGGGCAGTTGGGTCCACCATTGGATTAATACTGAGTCGCCAGTGGAACCTGAGTCTGAATTTAGTAGTAAATTATTATTGTTTTTTTGTATGGCCATACTTTCAAAAGCGTCCAGCAGGTGTTTTTTATTTATTGAATGTAACAATTTTAAATTATCGATAGAAAAATCATGTCCAGTCTCGATGGAGTGTTTTGCTATGGCGGAAAGGTTGCTTCTCCCGAATCTTCTGTGGTCTATGTGTTCTTTAAAC
>JAHWFO010094135.1:95839-134050 GCA_023313115.1 Rhysida immarginata
GTTTAAAGAACACATAGACCACAGAAGATTCGGGAGAAGCAACCTTTCCGCCATAGCAAAACACTCCATCGAGATTGGACATGATTTTTCTATCGATAATTTAAAATTGTTACATTCAATAAATAAAAAACACCTGCTGGACGCTTTTGAAAGTATGGCCATACAGAAAACCAATAATAATTTACTACTAAATTCAGACTCAGGTCCCATTGGCGACTAAGCATTAATCCAATGGTGGACCCAACTGCCCAATCATTAATCTGTCCCCTTTTGGTGTAATTTCTCTGATTGGCCTAAAACCGTGGTCTTTTCGCTATATATATACTGTATATTCAGTTTTTCCGTTTTCAAGTAAGTTCACTCTGTTCCCCCTTGTGTACTCCTTGGTCCCTGCTGAATGATGATAGCCTTGCTGTCGAAAAGCGCTTCCAGGTTCAGGTTGTATTTTTCCTTAATTTTTGTTGTGGTGAAAGAGTTTTTTATTTTTTATTTTGTGAAATAATATGATGAAAAATAGGAAAGAAAATTCCACAGCCCGGATTCGAACCAGGAACCTTTGGCTTCGAATCCGGGCTGTGGAATTTTCTTTCCTATTTTTCATCTTTAATTCGAACAGCTGAGGTAGGCGTACCATTAAAACCCTCAGTGACCATCTAATGATTTATGAAATAATATATTTCACAAATTAGCCCATTTATTCCTGATTTCATATGAAGTGTATATTTCACAAAAAATTGTTTATGAACAAAAAAATAATAATTATATGATCTCGAAGCCTGCCTTCTCTGCAATACACACAACAAACGAACGTTCTCGCTAAACAATGACGTTTAGCCTTCGACTCTGTTGCTGTCACTCTTACCCAGAAAAGCTGTGACAACAATATTTACAACAGATTAGGCAAACAATTGCTGCAGCTTCCCTGGGATAATCTTAAAGTTTTACATCGGCAACAATCACGATAAATATAAGAAAATAATCTACGATAAAAACCATAATTTCTTTACAACAAGGCACACATTTTTAACGATTTCACCCCATAACTCTTACCAATTACAACACATAAAACAAATCATTTACCCGACTCTAAATAACACCAAGGACTACAAATACCTTTTGTTCACTACTAAACCACACCACAAACAACCTACAAAACAAAATAATAATAATCACCCACGCACGGCAGGCCAAAACGAAATACAAAACCAAAACAAACATTGACACCAGTCACACTATATCATTAAAAGGTATAACAAAAGGAGCGAAAGATATTTATTAAAAATCAAACAATATTTCAGTGTGTCTACTGACCTGTAATCCTATATTTCCTATAATTGTACTATAGTTTAAAAATAGTACTTTAATTCCTATAAATGTATTATACTTCCCTACCAATCCTATAAATTTATTTTTTAAAAATTTTGTGCTTCCCTTCTTTTTTGTCATGTGTATGTATGTTAGTCAACTGCATTCTAACCCCCTCTGCTTAGATTGCCTATACAATTACGTATGGTCTTGCCTCATACTTTCAAGAAGAATTATCAAGTGTACTTCATCAGAGCAATTTCTATGTCATGAGTATGATGAAAGCCTGAACAAATGGATATTGTAATTCGTTACTAGAGTAATGAAAAAAAATCAGAAGTTTCTACACGATATTTGACCTGTCATATTGAGGGCATACCACAGCAGATCACTTATTTGAAGCATTACCAGTGTCCTTAAGTGAACACAATGTAAGTTTCAAAAAGATTCTGCAAATAGCAATGCATGGGCCAAATGTGAATCTGAAGGTGTTGACAGAAATAAAGAAATTTATGGAGAACAGCAATCCAGATAACCCAGTATTATTTGACTTGGGAACATGTTCCTTACATATAGTCCATAGAGCATTCAAACCTACCCATAACAAGTGCAAATGGCAGATTCATTATTTTTTCGTTGCCTATTTTATTTGTTTAAGGACTTCCTTCTTGAAGAGTGCAGTTTAGGGACATCACAGGTTTTTCAATCTTCCCTTAGAAAGTTTTGCGCAATCATATGGATAGAAAATTCAGCAGCACCAGAGCATGCCATCAGCTTGCTTCCGTGTTTAAGGACTTATCTAAGTTATCTGAGCCACCACAAAGTGAGAATTTCACAAAATTGAAAGAATTTTTGAAAGAGTGTGTTGGAAGCAAAGCTTGGATTTTTTCAGTCTGTTGCATTAGAGTTGGAAGTCTTTCTCATGGCCTACCAATGCAATGAACCTCAAATTCCATTTTTATATGCAGGCATGTACAGTATGCTGCAAGATCCCATGAAGCGATTCATTAAAAAAAATGTGATGGTCACTGCTACAAACTCTTTAAAGGTATGCAAGATTGATATCAGTAACAAAGAAAATTACACTTCTCTGCAGAGTATTGAAATTGGTTTTCCAGCATTGAAAGGTTGTAAGGGGATGACACAAGTGGATGTGGTTGCATTTCATAAGGACTGTTCTGGCTTCTTAATAAGCTTATGTGAAAGCTTTTTTGAAAAATCACCATTAAAGAACAGGCTAGTACAAGGTGCAAGTTGTTTCAATCCAAATGTGATGCTGAGTGAAATCTACGAGAAAGTCTGGTGGATTTCATAGAGGACAATAGAATGTCAACCACAACAGCAGATATTATGAAGAGGGAATATTTGCGATTTTGTAATTCAAGTGATGTTAAAGAAGCCCTCCGTCTTTTTAATCGTAAAACTTCAAGGCTAGACCACGTGTTGCCGGAGCTAATGGATTTGGTAGGCAGATTCTCGTACTATCACATGGCAATGCTGCTGTGGAGAGAAGTTTTTCTATTAATAAGGAATGCCTCATCGATAACCTAAAAGAGAAAACACTAGTTGCACAAAGAGAGGAAGAGTTGAATGTCCTAAACAAAGAACTTGAAAGCGTAAAGAAATTAATGAAAAGTTAATATATTATGTAGTATTCATAAATCAATATTGTATATCATACAAAAAATGTTTTGATATAATTTTGTTTTTGTTTCATTAAAATCACATTAAAACATGATTCGTATGGTCCTTAAAAGTCCTTAAGAACTTCTTATTTTCAGTTTTAGGTTTTAAAGGCCCTTAAAAAGTTTTTAAAAAGTACTTATTTTTACCTTAACAGCCCTTAAATGTGACTATTTATTATATGGTCCTTAAGAAGTACTTTTTTTAAGTATTTTATGTAAAACATGACTTTTTTTTGTATTGTTAAAAAATTCGAGAAATGGAAAATCATTTGCTGCCGTAAGGGTGGGGGGAGATCTGCTGTGAAGAGTTTTGGTGAGATGGCGTCTCCTTGTCTTACTTCTTTTCCAAGGTTGATCCTTGCTTTTCCTTTATCCAAACGAATGGTAACAGTCGCTTTACTAAATATCTTCTGGAGAGTACTAATATAGCTTCCGGCTATTCCCGTTCTTTCCAGAGCTTTCACTACAGCATGTGTGAACACCGAGTCGAAAACTTTCTCAAAGTCGATGAAGGCAAAGCAAAGTGGCACTTCATATTCGTTGTGGCGTTCGATAAGTTTTCTAATAACTTGAATGTGGTCGATCGTGCTATATCCGCTTCGAAAGCCCGCTTGTTCTCTTGGTTGTGCTGAGTCTAGTGCTAAATCAAGTCTGTTTGTCAGGACTTTACTGAAGATCTTATAAACAACTAACAACTGACAAAAGGCTGACAGGGCGATAGTTCTGGATATTTTCTCGGTCTCCTTTTTTGAAAAAAAGAACCATCATTGCATTATTCCAATCATCTGATACGTCTGACATCTCAAGGCATTTCGTGAAAAAACTTGCCAGTAACTTGTTGAATTCTTCTCCTGCTTCCTTAATCAGGTCAATTGTAATTCCATCTTCTCCGGGGGACTTTCCTTTCTTCATGGATTTAATAGCCTTGTCAACTTCGCCTTCCATAACCGGTGGCACTTTATCTTTTCCTTTCAGTTGGTCTGCTCTTCTTACGCCATTATCATCTTCACATTTGTAAAGTTTATTGTAGAAGTCCTCCACAATTTCGATGATTTCATTTCCATTCTTCGTGATTGTGCCATTTACTCTCTTGAGTGCAAATATTCCTCTTCTTCCAATGCAGAGCTTTCTCTTCGCAGTTTTCAAACTCTTGTTATCTTCAATCGCCTTTTTGACAAGATTGCAGTTGAACTTCCGAACATCTTCTGTGATGTGTTTCCGTACTATCTTGCAAAGCTCCACATATTCTATTGCTGATCTTGTATCCTCTCTTTTTGTCTTCGTTTCTTCATTAATTTCCTCGTTTCTTCTGTAAGTTTCATCTGTGGTTTGGAAACTTGTTCTCCAGCTACTATTTCCGCTGCTTCTTTTAAGTGTTTAGTTAGTGTCCTGTTAATATCTGTGATGTCATCTTCCTGGATGTCGCTCTGTAAGATTTCAAAGCTATTTCGCAGTTCTAGCTGGAATTCCGTTCTGCGTTCTTGCAGGTGTGCAATGTTGATGATCTTCTTTGTGTTCCTGAAAAGCTTTCGTCTTTCTGTTTTCTTGTTTAGAACAAGCTTGCATCTTACCAGTCTGTGGTCGCTTCCTGTGTTGAAGTTGTTGTGAACAGTGCAGTCGTGGATCAAGTGCTTCCTATTTGCCAGAATGTAATCTATTTCACTAGTTGCTCCATTTGGGCTTTTCCAAGTCCATTTACACTGGGATTTCTTCTTGAAAAAGGAATTCATGACGTACAGTTGTTCGTACTCTGCAAGTTCCACCAGTTTATTTCCTCTTTCATTTCTTGTGCCATAACCATGACCACCTAAAAAATTTTCTCCTTTCTTTTTTTCTCCGACACGGGCGTTAAAGTCGCCCATAACAACTTTAAGATAATAGTTTCCTGTTTGGTTCATCTTGCCACCTTCCTCATAAAAGTCATCGACTTCCTCATCAGAGTAGCTTGTGGTTGGCGCATAGGCCTGTATGATCTGTATCTTGTATCTTCTCGACAATTGGATGACCAATCTTGCAATTCTGTCGGAGGCACTATCAAGCTCAATGATTTGATTCTTCCATTTCTTATGAATAAGGAATCCAACACCACTAACTCTTCCGTCGGTTGTTCCTCTGTGGTATAGTACGTGCCCACTGTTCAGCTCAATTTTATCTTCACCTTCTTACTTCGCAGAGTCCAGTGATATCCCAGTTGATCCTATCCAATTCTTCTTCTAGTTCTTGCAGACAACTCTGAGGAAAGGGAACGTCCGTTATAGGTAGCCAGGGTCAGTGTCTTGTGGTGGCCAGGTCCGAACGGATATTTTTAGCACCCTCTGCCTTCATGTCTTGCTGGTTGCCACCGTAACCAGGGACAATCTGGCTGCCGGGAACTGAGGGCCATGGCCGATTTTGAGAAGTAATCATGGCTGATTTTGAAATGTTTAGAGAGTAGTGGGCCAAGATGCTCTGCACTGGCCCATTCACCATGCACAAGGCAGGATTACTAACAGGCTGCCCCAACTGGAAGGTACGGATTGGACATTAGGCTTCTACTCCTAGTTGATTCCTTTAAGTCCTTGAAGGCAATTAGAGGGTCATCCCCTAGTTATGAATAGAACCCATTTGCAGCTCAAAAAAAAAAAGAATTATGGGACCACATTTTTGAATCTTGGATCTTGTGGTTTACACATTTTAAACAATGCATTTAAAACTGACTGCGCTGTTACTCAGTGGAACATATTCTCATTTTTAACATCATTGTATTGGCTTTTTAAAGACAGTCCTGCCCGTAGGGAGGATTTTGCAAAATATTCATAAAGTAAACAATATCCGTTAAAGTTTGTTCAGCATAGGTGGCTAGAGATCGTTCCTGCTGCTGAGTGATCTGTAGAAATATGGCCTGCTTTATGGGAGTATGTCCGCCAAGTAACAAGTGGAAGCATAAAAATGCAAAATAAACCCAAGTCCTTTTTTGTCGTTAGTGATGCCGTTAATGATCTTTTAATGCCTGCGAAAATTAATTTCTTCATTTCTGTATCCAAGCTAGTGCAACCATTCATGACTTTTTATCAAACTGATGCACCTGTTCTGCCGTTTTTTGCATCGGATATATTAAAACTTTTTCAACAGTGCTTAGAAAATTATAAAGTACTGAAGCAAGATTGCATAAAATCACTTAATTCATGTACTAAGATCTGTAAATTTGATTTTGAGGACACTAAAAATTATTCAGCAGTTGCATCTGTCAGCTGTGGATTTGTTGCTGACAACATTATAAAAAAACTGCAGATATCTAAAAAAACGCATGAAAAAGAAATTTTGACCTTTAAATATGATTGCCAAAAATTTATTTTGACTATGTTAAAGAATATTGCACACAAGTGCCCCATCAACCATTCACTGGTGAGAAATATTGCTTGCCTGAATCCAAAACTGATGTTCAATAATGCAGAAAAGTGTTATTCAAAAATGAAAAAAATGAAAAAATGACTTTTAGAATTGGTGTAGCTACATAAAAGAAGAAAAGTGTGATGTAATTTTGCTGCAATTCAAAGAATTTATTAACAATGAAGTAAAGTCTGCAGCATCAGATATTTCCAACTACTCTCCTCAAAATAGAAGACCTGATGGATTTCTTACTTTGCTCATGGCAAAAATGGAATATTGTGATATTTGGAATATTACAAAAATCCTTCTGATTTTATCCCATGGCCAGGCTATTGTAGAACGTGGCTTTTCTATTAACAAAAAAATTGAGGTTGAAAATATGGTATGTGAAACTTACACAAAACTTAGGACTATTTGCGACCACATAAGATATTGTGGTGGTGTTGAAAACATTGAAATTACAGAGGAGCTTCGAGCATCGGTATCATCAGCTCATCAGAAGTATATGGAACATTTACAAAGAGAAAGAGAAATAAAATCAGATAAAAGAAAGAATGAAAATATTGATTTGCTTACTGCCAAAAGAAAAAAGTTAGAATGTGATCTTTTTGATCTTGAACAATTCTGTTGCTCAAGTTGCAAAAGAAGCAAAAACTTTAAGAAGTGTTGACCATTTCATTAAATGTAAAGACATGAGAGATAATATTAAAAAAATTGAAAAAGAGATACAAAACTTAAATACCGAAATATCTGAAAAACAACGGCATTTTAAAAACGGTTAACATTTTATGTATAAATAAAATTCTAATAAATTTTATGTATTTCATTTATTAATAAATTGTAATTTTATGCATGTATGAATTTAAATTAATTTTTAGTTAAACGTAATTTATTTCATGTACAATGCAAAAAAATTCTTAAAGTGGTCCTTAAAAAATCTCTCAAAAGCCCTTAAAAAGTCCTTAAGAACTCCTTATTTTAGATTTTTAAAAAATAGTACGGACCATGTAAAAGTTTACAAAATCATACTATTATTTCCTTAAAATGGGTCCTATAAATCCTATAAATATATTATACTAGCAAAGGTACCTGGCATTGCCCGGGATAATTACACTTGTAGGTAAACAGAAAAATCTCAAAAAATTAAATTATATTTTGCAATATGTTAAAAATAAACACATGAAAATGCTTAGAATTAATACAGTAAAAATTCTTAATGAAAATTCGAAAAAAATTTTTTAAAGGCTCACAATGGCTGGACCTCTCCAAGGATGCCACTGCTAGTCTAAATAATTTCTTACTCACGTAATGTTACATAGTTCTCCCCAAGCCCTTTTTAACGTCAGCCCGGCTGAAGAATACACGAAAAACTGTACAACACTGCATAATATTTTATTTGTTTTTATTTTTAATTTTTGTCCGCCCGGTTATTTTAGCTTAACGCCCGCCTGATCAAATTTTCTGGGGAGAACACTGTGTTACTTCAGATGTACACTTGGCCATTCATCACTGGCTTAATTCAGAAGTTGTTGCAATTCCCTTTCTTCTTTCGATGTCTTGGCCATTCATCACTTTGTGTAGTCTAGTGGTCGCCGATTCTTCTATTTACTTGCTTCCCATTTGCTCAATACAGCACGGAGCTGGACTTGCATGGAACCAGATGGGCGAAATATTCAGCGATCTTTTAATAGTGATCTGTATATTTTATTCCCGAAATTGATACTGCTTGTTTTCTTTGTTTTTACGAATTGCAAAACGAATAAAAATATGGAACTTTCATCGATGTCGGCCGGGTCGAGTAGCGGATTAGCATTCGAAAAACTGTCGTCGCGAAACTATGCACATTGGAAATTTTGTATGCGCATGCAATCAAATGACCGTGGTTTATACGGATTCATCGATGAGACTGAAAAAGAGCCGAGTGCAGACGCTAAAGAACGTGAAAAGACTGAATATAAAATTCGAAAGGCAAGGGCCTTTATCAACAATCGTTCTTGGTGTGGAGGACGAATTACACGAACTCTTGAAGGATGAAACCGACGCTAAATCTGCACGAAATGCTATGGAGCCCACTTCTCTGGCTCGAGTCGCAGTACTTTGCCAGAATTTCATCAACCTCTAGAAGAAGGAGGGTGAGTTGATGGCCATTTACCTTAGCAGAGTGAGCAACGCTGTCAAGGATCTCCGTGATGCTGGGAGGAAAGTTGAAGACTATGAATATGCCTTTCAAATGATCAGCGGACTTCTGGCAGAGTATGATGGTGTCGTTCAACAACTGTATCAGCTTCCACAGACGGATTTCACCTCTGTAAAGGTTCGTGAAATGTTATTAGTAGAATTTGATCGTCTGCGGCATCGTGATGAGGATGACATTGTACAAACTGAGTCTTTCCCCTCAACTATAAGGAGAAAATCATCCAAGAAGTCTGGAAAGAAATCGTCAGAATCCTGTTTCAGAGGTCACAAGCCTGGACTTTCTACCAAGGATTATCCAGAGGATAATGGGTCTTCTTCGAAGGAGAAGAAGCAACAGCGATTGAAGTCTGGCAGAAAAGGAGCAATGTTTGCTTCAGCAATGCATGCAGAAGATAGTTCTGTAGAAGAGGCATCACAAGTTTTTGTACTAGACTCAGCAGCTATCACCATATTTGTGTGAATAGAGACTGGTTTTCAACATACACTCCAGTTCATGATGGAACAGTAGACATGTGTGAGGGTTCATCGAAAATTGCTGGAAAGGGGAATGTCCAATTCAAAACTTCTGCTGGATATGATTTGACCTTTAGAAATGTATACCATGCTCCCAACATGCGTCGAAATCTTTTATCAGCACGACTTGTCCTAGAATCAGGTTATAAAATTAATTCCAAAGGAATCGATCTTCTTGTATACGAAAAAGAATGGTGAACTCGTCTTCAAAGCATCTTTAAAGAACAATTTTTTCGTCATTCAAGGCCATGTTGACATATCGAAAAAGGACTGTATTAGAAGTAACAAAGACTATACTAGGAGAACGTGGAACCTTGACTTCTTGGCATGAACACTTTGGACATGCAAATGCTGACACGATTAAGAAAATGGCCAAAGATGAAGCTGTTCGAGGTTGGGCCAACCAGTAGGAGATTTTTCGACATGTGTGGATTGTTGCATTGAATAATCAACTAAGGCCAGCCATCTGCATTTAGAAAAGAGGAGATTGACCAGGCCCTTAGAATTAGTATACAGCGATGTGTGGGGCCCGGTGCCAACAAAGTCTCAAGGTGAAGCTTCTTATTTGATCTCGTTCGTAGATGATTTCAGCCGCCATGTATCAGTGTACACCATGGAAAAGAAGAGCGATGTGTTGAAATGGTTTCAGCAATATCGAATCTACAGCGAACGCCAACTTGGTTTATCAATCGTCTGCCTTCGAACAGATAATGGTTTAGAGTGTTGCTCCAAACAATTTGAAGAGGAATTAGGAAAACTTGGCATCAAACATGAACGAACTAACACATATTCACCGCAGATGAACGGCGTTGCCGAACGTCTCAACCGGACACTTTTGGAAGGTGTTAGAACATTGTTGCAGGCTTCCAGAGTACTCATCGTTATTTGGGAGAGTTGCTGAAAACGACTGCATACTTAAGAAACCGTACAACGAGTAAGGTAATTGGAGGCAGCGTTCCAGAAGGGTTGTGGTCCGGATGGAAACCAACAGTTGTCCATTTGAAACGAATTGGATGTCTAGCTTTCTGTCATCTAGAAAAACAGAAGCGCCGCAGCAAATTGGAGGGAAGAGTTCGCTTCGGCGTTCTTTTTGGCTACGCTTTCCATAAAGTGGTTACCGAATTTAGTTTCCAGATGACAATAGTGTCAAGGAATCGAAACATGTCAAATTTGATGAGAGCAGACTTGGAATGGAGGTGCTTCGCAATGCAAAGAAGCAGTACGTAGAAAATAATTGGAATCTGATTTCAGATTATAAAGATGAACCAGAAGCTTCTTCGGATATTGATGGCGATTTCGAGAAAGATATCCAGAAAAAGGATCCCATTGAGACTGTTATCAAGGAGAGGGAGTCACCAACTCCATCCATATCAGCCTTGCCTCCAATGGTGAAGATCAGCGATTCTTCACATTCCAAATCTGATCATACTTCAAATAAAAAGCCAATTGATGAATGGGAAAGAATTGTTGTTGAACGGAAATATGGTGCATCTGCAGGACGCCATGACATTTATTATGTTTGCGGATCCAGCGAGATGTTACGATCGAAACGGGAAGTTGAATACTACTGCCGATCCAACAACATATTTTATGATCCATCGCAGTTTGACTTCAGTACAAAGAACTTGACTGGGACTGTTGCGTTCAGTCGAGGTAGAAAAGCGATTGGCCCTGAGAATTCATCAGATAATGAACAACTAGAAGCAAATTGTGTAGAAGAAATCTAAGCAAATTCATCCTAAAGTTCTGTCTTCTTACAAGGATGCTCTTGAATCTCCACAATCTTCTTCCTGGCAGTCAACCATGAGTGAAGAAATCGAAGGTTTGAAGGAGTTGCGCAACCAGAAGATATGAAACTAGTTGGATCTCGCTGGGTGGTTTTCTTTCAGTGATCAGCCAAAGAAAATTGCAAGATATCGAGCACGTCTGGTGGCACAAGGTTTCAGTCAACGACCAGGAATAGATTTCTACGAGACCTACAGCCCTGTAGTCAATTTCACCTTGGTGGTTGTATTCTTCATCGCACTAGTAGTCCTGAAGGGGTGGTGCCACATGCATCTGGATGTCAAGTGTGCATATTTGTACGGCGACTTGGATGTTGATATCTATTTGCAGCCAGCCCCTGGATATGTTCCACAACAACCCTCTACTGTGTGAAAATTGAAGAAAGCACTTTATGGTCTCCATCAGTCTGGTCGTCAATGGTACAGAGAACTGGATTCAACTTTTAGAAAGTTAGGCTTCGAGAAGCGACAAGCAACAAATTGTGTATACTTGTATGGAAGCTAAGCAGTTATGGTAATATATGTCGATGATTGTGCTGTATTTGCAGAATCTCAATCTGATTTAGAAGCTGTAATTGATCGAATTGCCAGCGCCTACGAAATCAAGAATCTTGGACATTTGAGGAATTTCCTATCTGTTGAGTTTATACAAGATGAAGATGGTGTATGCTGGATGCACCAACATCAATACATTGAAAAACTATTAAATAAGTTCTAGTCAGCAAAGGGATTCCAGTCTACATCCCATTGAAGGTTGGAATGGAATTTAGTCGATGAGATTGTCCAACAGATGATGCCAGCACTATAAGATGAATCAGGTACCCTGTCGTTCATTAATAGGTTTCCTGATGTATTTGGCTCAACGGACGAGACCGAGCATTCTGTATTCAATTATACTACTTTCCCAATTCAACAGTAGTCCAGGAATCAAGCATTGGAATTGTTTACAGCAGGTCCTAGATTATGTTGCCACTACAAAGAATCTACGTATAAGACTAACGCCGAACAGCAAGAACGTTTTACAGTTCTATACGAACTCGAACTGGGCAGCAGATTTGGATGATCGCAAGTCAATTAGTGGTTTTATTGGTTTCGTTTTTGGAGTTCCAGTAACCTGGCGGTCATCGAAGCAGAAAAGTGTCGCACTGTAGACAATGGAAGCCGAGTTCCTGGCTATGTCCGACACAGTTAAGGAACTCCTCTGGCTGCATCGAATTCTAGAAGAATGTGAAGGACTGTTTCCACCTTTGGGGACTGTGAAACTGTTTTGCGACAATGAGTCAGCTATCCAATTTGCCCGTAATGGAACTGAAGGTTTCCGATCTAAGCATATTGATCTCCGCTATCGCTTTGTGCAAGAGGAACTAGAAAATGGAAATTTCGTCCTAGATTGAGTTGATAGTAAGAATAACATTGCGGACTTTTTCACGAAAATTCTAGTTAAAGAAAACTTTGAATTTTTTCGTAATAAGTTATTATTGTAAATTGTTTAAGTATAGCACAGAAAGGGGTGGACTTGTAGAATTATAGTAAAAGAATTTTCTATGCTAACTTTATTAAACTTTTGTATTAGTTTATAACGCAATCAATAGATGGCATAAGTTTTAGTAATAATGAAAATTACATCTATTGTTCAAAACAATGTATTAGAAAGATTGTTTCATGCTTAAATTGAAATAAGTCTTCCTCCATGTAATACGTTCGAATTTCTCTCGTCCAGTAAAGTTGATGTGTTCTTATATTAAATGGTTGCAATTCATTATGTCTTACCTAATTCATATCTTGGAAAGTCAAGCTAACGAAGTTTCCCGATTAAAATACTGCCAACGTCTGTATTAGTAAGTCTTTCGAATGAAAACTTTCGTAATTTTTCCAACAAATACCTTCTCGATAGAAAACTCTGCTGATAAACCGGCGTCGCATGGGACTCTATTTAACCTCTTGTTGACCTGCCTCAGATTAAAATGATCTCCATCTTCACCACCAGGGAACATCACTGGTTACTTTAGACACATCTTTCTTTTGAAGTTTTC
This sequence comes from Rhysida immarginata, assembly GCA_023313115.1. NCBI lineage: Eukaryota > Metazoa > Arthropoda > Chilopoda > Scolopendromorpha > Scolopendridae > Rhysida > Rhysida immarginata. Next base: position 108,725 of record JAHWFO010094135.1, read on the forward strand.
CTTGCCCTTGACGAAGAAGATCTTTACCCTCTTGCTCTAGTTGAAGCTCCCGTTGTTCAGATGTTTCCAATGCCTGTATAACTTTTTCTCTTTTAGCTGCAGAGTATCTCTGACCAGTACTCGTTTTTTCTCTTTCCTTTCCAGACACACAAATTTTCGCCAGTCGTCTGGACGTTTGTTAGGAAACTCAAGGGAGACACGTGTGATTCCTTTTCCCCCTTGATAGACGCTGCATTATCTATGTTTTGTCATTGCATCATCATTTTATGCTCATTATTAATAATTCTTGGAAATGAACGTCCAATCATCGCATTATCACCATCTCGGGTTTCCAAAATATTCACATTCACACAGAACATAGTCAAAATGTATTGGGGATTTTTTAGGAAATGTTTGGATCTCTGTGCTGTCAGAAAAGCTAGGTGATAACCCTGGCGTGGCTCGGACACTTTTTTTGATTAAATTTTGCAATGTATCTGGAAAATATACACATGAAAACATTTAGAATTAATACAGTAGGGTCATTCCAAGTCAAAGGGATCAATATTGAAAAGTGTCCCCACTCGACCATCTCCAAATTTAATGAAACTTGGTATGAAGATTCTATGTGGTCTTTGATGGTTGTATCCCAAGTTTCAGTTCAGTATCTTTAGTGGTTGAAATTTTAGGGGCTTTCAAAGAGAAGCCATTCACCTTCATGTCTGCGTACGAAGTTGCAAAAGTGCCAAGTTTGCTAGGCTTTTTAAAAAGTTCTAGCAAACATATATTTATTTGCTTTAATATACATAGACAACTTTTATGCTGAATCACATCATGACAAAATTTATGGATTTAACTGCATCTGAGTGAAAATACAAGCCTCTAAAGTGGCTAAAAAATTTGTTGTAAAATTCTGAGAGACCAAGTTTGACAGGACGCAGCTCCATTTCAAGTAAACCAATAATTTCCAAAACTTGAGAGGGTTATTTCCACACATAATATGTATATATGGATTGAATTTATTCAACATTGTATGCCTAGATCAGAAGATATGCATGTGCAAAGTTGGCCAAAATTTTTTGTATGCAAATTTTAGGGTATATTGAGGGGCAATATCTCAACTGTGTCATCTTTAATCCTTTTTTTCTTTCCACAGATAGAAAGAGCATGATTTAAGCTTTCAAAGCTATATTGTTTAATTTCTGGATCTTGCATTTAATGGGTAAGAATACCTTTCAAAAGTTACTGTTTTAGTACTTTGCAAAAATTTCTAACAGTGAAATATTATGCCTGATAATACTACTAGGCAATTCATTTTTTTATTCAATGCATACCAAAAAACAATGGAAGTACACAGCAAATTTACAAAATAAAACTACAAAAAACTCAGTTCCAATTTTGGTTAAACAGTTCTTCAATTTTGTCCAGAACAGACTGTGGATAACTGTATTGTCTTCCTGATGATGATGTTGATGGTGCCTCTAAAGTCATAAAAATATGTTGTTCAGGAATCCAGCAGGTGTCTTTAGCCGTTGGCCAGTGAAATGAACGAGCAGAGCCATGTGGGTGCATAAAGCTGATGAGGATATCTTGTTCTTCATGTGAAACTTTACACACATTTCCAGCCCACCAAAAATTGTCATACATACATGTGACATATTGTCCTGGCTGTAAGTTTGCAATTGAGATATCTGGAATTTCTTCATCTGCTTCAAAGGCATTGACTGTGAATGCTGTAGCATCATTGGAAACTCTGCTCACCTGCAGCTTATTAAAATTAATTGGCCTAAATTGATGATTTTCCCTTGTTCCAGCAATTGTATGTCCCTTGGCAAACCTTCTTTCTTGATCAGGCTGAATGTTTTCTGTTTCTTCTTTTGGTACATAAAAAAACTTCATGCCTGGAATACTATCATCACAGAATTTGAATAAATCATATGGGGTCAATATTTGGTTATCTAAGGGCCTCTGCAGACTAGCACGGCCTGCTAGCCTTTTTGCTGTTCCTCCAATTCCATGGCTTGTTCCAATTGTATTAATTTTTTGAACTTATTGAAAATCCATTTTACTAACTTTTGAAAGGTATTCTTACTCATCAAAACACAAGATCCAGAAATTAAACAATATAGCTTTGAAAGCTTAAATCATGCTCTTTCTATCTGTGGAAAGAAAAAAATGATTAAAGATGCCACAGTTGAGATATTGCCCCTCAGAAATACCTTAAAATTTGCATACAAAAAATTTTGGGCCAACTTTGCACATGCATACCTTCTGATCTAGGCATACAATATTGAATAAATTCAATCCATATATACATATTATGTGTGGAAATAACCCTCTCAAGTTTTGGAATTATTGGTTTACTTGAAATGGAGCTGCGTCCTGTCAAACTTGGTCTCTCAGAATCTTATGACAAATTCTTTAGCCACTTTAGAGGCTTGTATTTTCACTCATATGCAATTAAATCCATAAATTCTGTCATGATGTGATTCAGCATAAAAGTTGTCTATGTATGTTAAAGCAAATAAATATATGTTTGCTAGAACTTTTTAAAAAGCCTAGCAAACTTGGCACTTTTGCACCTTCGTACGCGACATGAAGGTGAGTGGCTTCTCTTTGAAAGCTCCTAAAATTTCAACCACTGAAGATACTGAACTGAAATTTGGTATACTATCATCAAAGACCATATAGAATCTTCACACCAAATTTCATTGAATTTGGATATGGTCGAGTGGGGATCCCTCGTCCCCTTGATGTGGAATGACCCAGTAAAAATTCATAATGAAAATTTGATAAATAAAATTTTTAAATGCTAAAAATGGATGGACCTCTCCAAGTATGGCACAGACAGCATAAAGAATTTCTTGGTCAGTTAATCTTACTTTAGATGTACACTAGATGTTGTTGCAATTTGCACTCTGCTCTCGATGTCTTGAAGCAGGTCATTCATCACTTTGTGTGGTCTAGAAGTCGCCATTTCTTTGGTTGATACTTGCATCATCGAGGGCCACCTGGGAACTTCGATGACTACTTGATCGTTCACCAGTTACCCAGTTTCTCTATATTCTGCTAACTCTCCATTATCTCCAGTTATGCTTATTTTTAAAGATTTTCAAAAAAAATTTAAGTTATAAGAATTACCATTTCTAAGAAAAGCCCGAACAATAGGAATTCTATGCATTGTTACAAATTGAACCTTATTTACAAAGCACAAACTTTGCTTAGCATTGTTGGTCACATATTGTTAGTGAATTGCGTGTTGAAAACATTGTTTTACATAAACATTGCCTTGCATTGTTGTTCACGCAATACCTCCTATTACTATGCCCCGCCATCATTATGAATATCAATTATTATCAACAATTATTATTTTTTTCGAAATCTCAGGTAGACAGTGACCTTCCTCTTGCTTTGAAGATCAAGTGTGCAAAGTTTCATTAAGATCAGATGAAAACTGAAGATTTGTATTAAATACACCCAAACAAACATACAAACACCCTTCTTTATAGACTAGCAGAGGACCCGGTGTTGCCCGGGATAATTACACTTGTAGGTAAACAGAAAAATCTCAAAAAATTAAATTATAACTCCAAATTGGATAAATAATAACTCAATCCATACAACACAGAGCGAAGGGACTATCCATTCTATGAAAAATACGAAAAACAGGAATTCTAGATGATATTTAAACTCTTCTTGACTAGCCTCACCATCATGGAGCATCATCAAGTTTTTCTTGCTCTTGACATAGAAGCTCTTATACCCTCTTGATCTATTAGAAACTCCTGCTGTTCAGATGTTTCTAATGCAAGTATAGCTTTTTCTGTTTTAGCTGCAGAGTTTCTCTGACCAATACTCGTTCTTCCTCTTTCCTTTCCTGACACAAATTTTTGCCAGTCGTCTAGACGTTTGATAGAGAGCTCAAGGGAGAAACGTGTGACTCCTTTGCCTCCTCAATAGACGCTGCCTTATTTATATCCTGTCATTGAATCATCATTTTATTCTCATTATTAATAATTCTTGATAATGAATGTTCAATCATCGCATTATCAGCATCTGAGTTTCCAAAATAATCACATTCCCACAGAATATAGTCAAAATATATTTTTTTGAAATGTTTGGATCTGCTGTGCTACCAAATAAGCTAGTTGATAACCCTGCCGTGGCTCTGACTCTGTTTTTTTTTTTTTTTATTAAATTTTGAAATATCTTAAAAATAAACACATGAAAACACTTAGAATTAATATAGAAAAAATTCTTAATGAAAACTTCCAAAAAAATTTTTTAAATGCTCACAATGTAGGGATCTATCCAAGTATGCCACTGTTAGCCTAAATAAATCCCAGTTACTTTATGTGTACACTTGGAAGTTGTTGCAATTCCCATTCTTCTCCCAATGTCTTGAAGCAAAACTTGGCCATTCATCATTTTGTGTAGTCTAGTGGTCGCCGATTCTTCTATTTACAACTTACCATTTGCTCAAAACAGCATGGAGCTAAAGAAGTGTTTCCTCTGTCGTCTTTCCACTCTTTCTCAATAGTCTGCTAACTCTCCATTATCTCCAGTTGCTGATCATTTTTAAAGATTTTCAAGAAATTGTTAAGTACCAAGAACTCTCTTTTCTAAGAAAAGCCTGAATAAGAGGAATTCTATGTATTGTTAAAAATTGAACCTTATCTATATTGCACTAACTTTGCCTTGCATTGTTTGTCATGAGATCTGTATTTTTGATCCTTGCATAGTGTTGGTGCATTGAATGTTGATACCATTGTTGATACCTATTGTTGCACAAACTTTTCCTTGCATTGTTGGTCATGAGATATTTCTCATTAATATGCCTTGCCATCATTATGAATATCGATTTATTATCGACAATTATTATTTTTACGAAATCTGAGGTAGACAGTGACCTTACTCATGCTTTGAAGGTCATTTATGCAAAATTTCATCAAGATCGGAATAAAAGTGTAGATTTGTATAAGAAACAAACACACAAACAACCTTCTTTATATATATAAACTAGCATTGCCCGGGATAATTACACATGTAGGTAAAGAGAACAATCTCAAAAAATTAAATTATAACTCCCAGTTGGTTAAAAAATAACTCAATCAATACAACACAAAGCAAAGGGATTATCCATTCTACTAAAAATACAAAAAACAGGAAGTTTAGGTGATATACCGAGACTTTATCTAAACTCTTCTTGACTTGCGTCACCACTGCGGAGCATCACCAGATACTTTAGACTCAAGTTTTTCTTGCCCTTGACATAGAAGCTCTTATACCCTGTTGCTCTATTCGAAACTCACGTTTTTTAGATGTTTTAAATGCCCGTATAGCTTTTTCTATTTTAGTTGCAGAGCTTCTCTGACCAATACTCGTTCTATCTTTTTCCTTTCCTGACACATAAATTTTTGCCAGTCGTCTGGACGTTTGATACGGAGGTCAAGGGAGACACGTGTGGCTCCTATGCCTAATCAATAGACGCTGCCTTATTAATTTTCTGTCACTGCATCTTCACTTTATGCTCATTATCAATAATTCTAGGAAACGAACGTTCAGTCATCGCATTTTCAGCATCTCATTTCCAAAATATACACTTTCCCACAGAATATAGTCAAAATGTATTTTGGGGAAATATTTTTATCTGCTGCACCAAATAAGCTAGGTGATAACCCCGGCGTAGCCCAGGCTTATTTTTTTGGAATAAATTTTTTGGAGTAAATTAAAAATAAACACATGAAAACGCTTAGAATTAATTCAGTAAAAATTCTTAATGAAAATTTGGAAAAATTTTTTTTTAAGGCTTACAATGGATGGACCTCTCTAAGGATGCCACTGCTAGTCTAAATAATTTCTTACTCACGTAATCGTACTTTAGATGTACACTTGATATTGTTGCAGTTCCCTTTCTTTTCTCGATGTCTTGAATCAAAAATTGGCCATTCATCTCTTTGTGTAGTTTAGCAATTGCCGATTTTTCTATTCACATGCTTACCATTTGCTCAATAGAGCACAGAGCTAAAGGAGTCCTTCGTCTGTCGTCTTTCCACTCTTTCTCAAAAGTCTGCTAACCCTCCATTATTTCCAGTTACTGATCATTTTAAAAGATTTTCAAGAAATTATTAAGTACTAAGAACTCTCTTTTCTAAGAAAAGCCTGAATAACAGGAATTCTATGCATTGTTACAAATTGAAATTTATCTATATTACACAAACTTTGCCTTTCGGTATTGGTCATGAGATATATATTGTTGCTCCGTGCAGAGTGTTGGTGCATTGCATGTTGATACCATTGTTGATACTTATTGTTGCACAAACTTTGCCTTGCATTGTTAGTCATGTGAAATTTCTCATTAATATGACTTGCCATAATCATTAATATTGATTTTTTATCAATAATTATTATTTTATCGAAATCTTAGATCAAGTATGCAAAATTCCTCAGATTTGACATTCCTCATCTTTGAAGGTCAAGTATGCAAGATTTAATTTCATCAAGATCGGATAAGAATCAAACAAACAAACCCACAAACATCCTTCTTTATATATATAGAAGACTAGCAGAAGTAGCCCGAGTTGCCCGGCTTAATTACACTTGTAGGTAAACAGAACAACCTCAAAAAATTAAGTTATAACTCCCAATTGGTTAAATAATAACTCAATCAATACAACACAGAGCAAAGGGCCTATCCATTCTATGAAAAATACGAAAAACAGGAATTCTGGGTGAGATACCGGGACCAAATACTTTAGACTCAATTTTTTCTTGCTCTTGACGTAGAAGCTCTTGCTCTATTCGAAACTCCCGTTGATCAGATGTTTCAAATGCCCGTGTAGCTTTATCTATTTTAGCTGCAGAGTTTCTCTGACCAATACTCGTTCTTTCTCTTTCCATTCCAGGCACATAAATTTTTGCCAGTCGTGTGGACGTTTGATAGTGAGCTCAAGGGAGACACGCGCGACTCCTTTGCCTCATCAATAGACGATGCCTTACTAATGGTCGGTCATTCCATCATCATTTTACGCTCATTATTAATAATTCTTGGAAACGAACACTCAATCATCGCATAATCAACATCTCAGTTTCCAACATATACACATTCCCACAGAATATAATCAAAATGTATTTTTATGTAATGTTTGGATCTGATGTGCTATCAAATAAGCTAGGTGATAACCCCGGGGGTGGCTCGGACTGTTTTTATGATTAAATTTTGCAATATCTTAAAAATAAACTCTTGAAAATGCTTAGAATTAATACAGTAAAAATTCATAATGAAAATTCGGAAAATTTTTTTTTTAAACGCTCACAATGGATGGACCTCTCTATGCATGCTGCTGCTAGCCTAAATAATTTTTTAGTCACGTAATCTTACTTTAGATGTTCCCCTTGTTGTTGTTGCAATTCCCACTCTCGATGTCTTGAAACAAAACCTGGCCATTCATCTCTTTGTGTAGTCTAGTAGTCACCGATTCTTCTATTGACATGCTTACCATTTGCTCAATACCGCTTCCTCTGTCGTGTTTCCATTCTTTCTCAATAGTCTGCTAACTCTGCATTATCTCCAGTTGCTGATCATTTCTAAAGATCTTCAAGAAATTGTTAAGTACTAAGAACTCTCATTTCTAAGAAAAGCCTGAATAACAGGAATTCTTTGCATTGTTACAAACTGAACCTTATCTATCTTGCACAAACTTTGCCTTTCATTGTTGGTCATAAGATATACACCATATTGCCATCAATGACCGGACACTTTCGATTTTAGACGTTTTGTCAAATATATAGAAAAATACTTGACAAATTATCCTGAAATTTCAGGGGTGTAAAAAGGATGTTACACCTCATATATTTCAGCGAAGATTTTCTTCCGAACGCAAATAGGGGACCAGCAAAGAAGTAAACCAAAAAAATAATGTTTGGAATCGCCCTGTAAAAAATAATGCTTGAAATGCATTGTTGCTGGAGCATATGCTTAAGAGACTTGTTTTACTTTTCTGTGTTCATTTGTATGAGAATAGCACTTATATTCATGGAGATATAAAGGTTTTTTTTAAAAAGGTCGAAATGTTTTCATAAGTTTTTTGTTTATAACACGCAAGATTTTCAACCCAATGCAATGCCATTTACAGAAAACTTGACAAACTACAGTACAGACAACACCCTGCAATCAAAATAGAAAAATATTAAATATTTGATGAAATATGAGCATTTTTACTAAATAATGTGTAACTGCGCATGCGTTACCAAATTGTCTTTTGCATAATTTATTAGCCAAATGTATAGAGCTACTCTTATAAAAAGCCCAAGCAAATATCGTTAAAAATGAGAAAGATATTGCCGATAGAATGACTTGAATTTCAGTTGCTCTCAAAAATAAACAAAACGATAAGGGGCTTTCTCTAAACTTTTATTTTTGGATCGGACACCAGTATCAATTTTTTCTTTTTACGCTGATATGAAGTCAATGTTTTTTGATGCCAGCGTAAGGAGAAGAAAATTAGTTACATGACTAAAATTATTTTTAGTAACGACTAACGATTTGTTAACCTGCTTCTTCGTGTCTAAATTCGTATATGAATATTGCAAAGAGCGCCATTCCATGCTGGTGGTGATTTTTTGAACTAATTTTTTTTTGGTGGGTATGAACTTCCTGTGCCCTCTTGTATAATATTACCAAGTATTATAGCTTTTGGTCGAGTAGTTTTTTTTTTTTTATGGCCATGTCAAAATGGAACTTTAATTATAAAGACCCTGTATATAGACTAGCAGAAGTAGCCGGCATTGCCCGGGATAATTACACTTGTAGGTAAACAAAACAATCTCAAAAAATTAAATTATAACTCCCAATTGGTTAAATTATAACTCAATCAATAAAACACAGAGCAAAAAGACTCTCCATTCTACAAAAAATAGGAAAATCAGGAATTCTAGGTGATATACTGGAACTTTATCTAAACTCTTCTTGACTAGCCTCACCACTGCGGAGCATCACCAGATACGTTAGACTCAAGTTATTCTTGCCCGTGATGTAGAAGCTCTTATACCCTGTTGCACTATTCGAAACTGCCGTTGTTCAGATGTTTCAAATGCCCGTATAGTTTTTTCTGTTTTAGTTGCAGAGTTTCTATGACCAATACTCGTTCTTTCTCTTTCCTTTCCAGACACATACATTTTTGCCAATCGTTTGGATGTTTGTTAGGGAGCTCAAGAGTAAACACGCGTGACTCCTTTGCCTCATCAATAGATGCTGCCTTATTAATGTTCTGTCACTGCATCATCAATTTATGGTCATTATTAATAATTCTTGGAAACGAATCTTCTATCATCCCATTATCAGCATCTTAGTTTCCAAAATATACACATCCTTACCGAATATAGTCAAAATGTATTTTTATGAAATGTTTGGATCTGATGTGCTACCACGTAAGCTAGGTGATAACCCCGGCGTGGCTCGGACTTTTTTTTTGGATTAAATTTTGCAATATCTTAAAAATATATAATGGAGGGTTAGTAAAAATTCTTAATGAAAATTCGAAATTCTTAATGAAGGCTCACAATGGATGGACCTCTCCAAGGATGCAACTGCTACTCTAAGTAATTTCTTACTCACGTAACCTTACTTTAGATGTACACTTGATGTTGTTGCAATTCCCACTCTTCTCTCGATGTCTTGAAGCAACACGTGGCCATTCATCACTTTGTGTAGTCTAGTGGTCGCCGATTATTCTACTTACAACTTACCATTTGCTCAATACAACACAGAGCTAAAGGAGTGCTTCTTCTGTCGTCTTCCCACTCTCTCTGAATACTCTGCTAAGTCTCCATTATCTCCAGTTACTGATCATTTTTAAAGATTTTCAAGAAATTGTTAAGTACGAAGAACTCTCTTTTCTAAGAAAAGCCTGAATAACAGGAATTCTATGCATTGTTACAAATTGAAACTTATCTATATTGCACAAACTTTGCCTTGCATTGTTGGTCATGAGATATATGTTGTTGGTCCGTGCAGAGTGTTTGTGAATTGCGTGTTGATACCATTGTTGATAAGTATTGTTGCACAAACTTTGCCCTGCATTGTTGGTCATGAGATATTTCTCATTAACCTCTTTATGACCAGCCTAAATTTTGAAGGCTACCTCTCAGGACCAGATTTTAGGTACTATCTGAGAAACCAGTGATGATCGTGCGTTCGTCATGTACAATTTCGGTAAGAAAATTTTGATGTACAATTTTGATGTACAATGTAAGAAAATTGATATTCCCTGTGTTGGAAATTACAGGTCTCTTATCGTACTAAATATTTATGGAAAAATGAGCATGCAATTTGAAACAGAAGGAATAATAAATTCATTACACACATTAATGTTTTACAAATGATCTTCTACATCACTACTTGCATCGACATAATCATCATCATCCGTTTTTTACGAAAAAAAGAACAAAAACAATGTAAAAACGGTGCAAATACGATGTACAACGATGTTGAAATAAGCTATTAGGAAAGAAACGCAATGGTTCCATCTATCGACAGGAAAATGGACCCATAAAAGAATAAACTGTCCCCGATGACTTTATTGTTTCATTCCTTAAAAACCACGTTTTCATTTAGTTAATGCAATTAATAACTGAAAATGACGAACGCATGTTCATCATGGTATTGGAAGGAGGGTCTAGCTTAATATGCCTCGCCATAACCATGAATATCGATTTTTTTTTTTATCAATAATTATTATTTTTTCGATATCTGAGGTAGACAGTGACCTTCCTCATGCTTTGAAGGTCAAGTATGCAAAATTTCTTCCAGATCGGAATAAAACTGTAGGTTTGTATAAAAAACAAACCCACAAACAAACCTACAAACACACCCACAAACATCCTTCTTTATATGTATACTAGCAAAGGTACCCGGCGTTGCCCGGGATAATTACACTTGGGTGTAAACAGAACAATCTCAAAAAATTAAATTAAATTTTGCAATATCTTAAAAATAAACACATGAAAATGCTTAGAATTAATACAGTAAAAATTCTTAATGAAAATTCGAAAAAAATCTTTTTAAAGGCTCACAATGGCTGGACCTCTCCAAGGATGCCACTGCTAGTCTAAATAATTTCTTACTCACGTAATCTTACCTCAGATGTATACTTAGTGTTGTTGCAATTTCCACTCTTCTCTCGATGTGTTGAAGGAAAACTCACAATGGATGGATCGCTCCAATAATTTCTTACTCAGATAATCTTACTTCAGATGTACACTTGATGTTGTTGCAATTTCCACTCTTCTTTCGCTGTGTTGAAGCAAAATTTGGCTTTTCATCACTCTGGGTAGTCTAGCGGTCGCCAATTCTTCTATTTACTTGCTTCCCATTTGCTCAATACAGCACGGAGCTAAAGGTTTGCTTTCTCTGTCGTCTTTCCACTCTTTCTCAATAGTCTGCTAACTCTTCATTATCTCCAGCTACTGATCATTTTTAAAGATTTTCAAGAAATTGTTAAGTACTAAGAACTCTCTTTTCTAAGAAAAACCTGAATAACAGGAATTCTATGCATTGTTACAAATTGAAACTTATCCATATTGCATCATCATTTTATGTTCATTGTTATAATTCTTGGAAAGGATTGCTTTATCATTGCATCATCATTTTGAGCTCATTGTTATTGGTGAATTGCGTGTTGAAACCATTGTTGATACCTATTGTTGCACAAACTTTTATTTGCATTGTTGGTCATGAGATATATATTGTTGGTCCGTGCAGTGTTTGTGAATTGCGTGTTGATATCATTGTTGCAAAAACTTTGTCTTGCATTGTTGGTCATGCGATATTTCTCATTAATATGCCCTGCTATAACCATGAATATCGATTTTTTATCAATAATTATTATTTTTTCAAAATCTGAAGTAGACAGTGACCTTCCTCATGCTTTGAAGGTCATGTATGCGAAATTTCATCAAGATCGGACTAAAACTATAGATTTGTATAAAAAACAGACCCACAGACAGACAGACCCACAAACATCCTTCTTTATATATATAGAGATAGAAGATAGATTAGCAGAGGACCCGGCGTTGCCTGGGATAATTACACATATAGGTAAACGGAACAATCTCAAGAAGTTAAATTGTAATTCCAAATTGGTTAAATAATAACTCAATGAATACAATAAAGAGAGAAGTGACTATCCATTCTATGAAAAATCCAAAAAAAACAGGAATTCTATATAAATAAAAAGAAAAGTTCTTATGTGTGTGCCCTGTAGATTCAAAACTACTCAACCGATTTTGCTGAAAATTTCACAGTTTGTTCTTATTAGGACCGGGAGTGTTTAGAGAGTGGTTTGAGTGATATCCGATAGGTAGGTTAGATTAGGTTAGGTTCAATTTAGAACTTCAATTGCAGTTATTTAATGATACTCATATATAGCAAAGCGAAGCAATGGCCCAGCGCGCTAGTAAGTAAATAAATTTAGATATACTAGTTTGTTCCCATTAAAAAATATAATTCCTTGCTTGTATATTCAAATATTGAGAATAATTAAAAATTAAATAATATATAATTCTTGGAAAAATTATAGTCCCTTTATTTAAATTTCATGAACAGGTAATACATACTTATTTGGCTTTAACAATATTGTCAATTACCTAAAAAAATTTGGGAATTATTGCTGAGTCAGGTCACACACACAGACACACACACGCACACGCACAGATACAGAGAGAGAAAAAGCGAAAAAATTTTGTTAATAATAAATTTCACAGAAGGCTGTCATAGCTCTTCTTGAATGACTTATTGAAATTTACACAAAACGCCTCTATACTGGTGAATAACAATAATAGCAGGTAAACTTAAAGAAAAAAAATATCAATGAAATCCATGAGTCACTTGAAATGAACAGCCAACTGAATAAGAGTCTCCATCCTGACTGGGGCCACTAACTATTGATTATGTAGAAATCATTTTTTATTTCCATTTAAAAGTCATCATTAAGCTGCATTTCCCTATTTATACTTCTGCTATCTATGCTGTCTTGTAGTATTTATTAAAATTTATTAAAATTTTAATATTTACATGTTTTGGGAAAACTAAATATGAGATAATTTTAGAGAACTATCAGGTTATGATTTTTTTTTAATTAATCCTAAATTTTTACAAAAGTAAATGGCTTACCTAGTGTGATTGTGTTGTTGTTTTTGTTTTTTTTTAAGCCAGATCTTTACACTTATTCTTTAAGTAAAATTTTTATTCTAAATTTAGTTTAAATATTTTAACTGAAGAGACAAAATTTAATTTCATAGAAATTGCACAAATTGTGATTTCATTTTTTAAATAAATTAGTAATGAAATAACAACCTTGGATCAATACATGATTGTCTCTAAACAGGCCAATAAGCACAAAACAGGATTAATAAAAGAAAAAGTTTAAAAAACAAAAAAAAAACAAAAACAAAAACAAATATGGACAACAAGTTTAAAATGAAGATTAAGTTGATAAAAACACAAGAGAAAATTTAAAAGTGTCAATAAAATTAAAAAGAAAATTAATGCAAAGCCAAAGAGCTTTATAAAAGAACAATCGTGCTTACTCATATCAAAATTTGTTTAGTGAAGTGAGGTTTATATAATTCTAAGGACAGGCAGAACATGTAAGCCTAAAAAATGCTACTGAACTAAGTCAAAATTATTAAGTCATGTTTGATGTTAAAATAATTTAATAAATATATAAAATAGAGAAGATTTGAATTAGATTTTCTTGAGTTAAAATGGAGCTGATTATGGATTCTTTCAAGAGTCACTAAATACATGAAAATTCAGTAAATGTGTATTTTAGTATATCAAGGCTCATACTAAATCAGGATTTGTTAATACGTTCAGAAAATAAAGATAAAACTTAACGAAATATTAACACACTAGCAGCATATACTTTCAACATAATTTCTTATGCAGATTCCGATTTATCCATTGTTAAAAAATTGGTTATCCAGACCGTTACACGGTAAGCTGATATTTTAAGCTGCTGTACTATAAGATTTGGGCTTAAGACGTCAGCTTGCAGTGTAGTAGTCTGGATAACCAATTTTTTAGCGACGGATAAATCGGAATCTGCATAAGAAATTATTTTGAAAGTATATGCCGATAGTGCGTTAGCATTTAGTTCAGTTTTATCTTTGACACTAACTCCTCTTACTACTACCCTATACGCTGATTATGCTACTCTATTTGCTGATTCATCTTTTCAATTGATGAAACGTACTGTTAATATTGTACTTAAAACCTGTTAAGCTGGAACACAATAAAGTGTTTACTTTTAAATATAGAAAAATCAACTTCTACCATTTTCCATCAGTGTAACAAAAAAATTAGACCTCCACAAGTTCTCTTTACAATACAATGATTTGACTCTCAAGTCTTTAATCTTACTCACAGCTTTTCATGGGACACTCAAATTAACCACCTTTCATCTACTTAAGACCATAGGTTAGGTTTGTTTTCTCGCCTCTATTTTCTGCCTAAAAATTTTTACTTCTCTTATATTATGCACTGATACAATCTTCAAAAAATAACCAAACTTTTTTTTTATTTGTTTTATTTAATATAGAGCTTATTGGTCTTTGTCTCCTTCAAAGTACTCCCTTCCTCTTTCACACACTTGTTCCAGTATGTTCCCACTTTACCATGCAGTCCTGGAAAGCTTCTTTTGGAATATCCTTCAAAGCCAGTGAAGAATATTTCTTAATGTCAACAGTGGAGTTGAAACGGCATCCTTTCAGCACTGATTTTAATTTTGGAAACACAAAAAAGTCGCAGGAAGCTATGTCTGGGGAGTAAGGAGGCTGGGGGAGGACAATCATTTGACATTTGGAACAAAACTGGCGACATAACAAGGTTAACAAGGCTGAGTGGACAGGTGCATTGTCATGATCAAAGCACCATGAATTGTCTTGCCACAACTTTGGTCTCTTTTTGCGAATTTTCCCCATGTTTTTCCTAGTTTCACACAAAATTTCACGTTGCACCGTTGCTCTCATAAATCTTGGACATTGCAAAAATCGCCATGAACACTGAAACACGTTACACTCAAATGGCAATAACTCGGAAATTAAACAATATGTAGAAATTTTATAATACTCCATTAGGCAGAAGGATATGACAATTTCAGTGCTGCCAACTTCTCGTCACTACGATGATCCGTTGCCGCGTAATTAAAAAAGTTTGGTTATTTTTTTGAACAGACCTCGTATATGGCATATAGTTTTGGGGTTCCACTATCAAATTAAACTTACCACGACTGCATCATTTACAAAAATGGTTCGTCAGAATCCTTTTAAATCTTAAAAAATCGGACCATGTTTCCTATTTATTTCCTTCAATAGGTATATTACTTATCTTTCATCTCTATTCCTTTTATCTTGATTTTTTCATTTATAAAGTTTTAAATAAAAAAATTTTCTGTAGCTTTTCCTTTCAATTTTTATAAAACTATTTCTCACCACTCTTACAACTTATGAATCAAAGATTCCATCCCTAGTCTTAATATTATTCATTTTTATCAATATAATAGTGTCTCTATCATTAGATTTAATTATGGGTAATCTTACCCCCGAACTATTCACCACCTCTTCCCTTGTAAAATTATAAGTCCAAACTAAAGACTTTTCTTTCCAATTCCTCTTACTAACGTCTTTTTTCATTCAATTTGTATTACCGTAATTTTCGGCAGTAACGCCGCGGCAGCTGATACGCCGCACTCCCTCCCCCACCACACACACAATCGGTAATCTAAAAACAGTTTTCTTATATGCTTCAATAAAAGTAATACGCATTTGAGTGGGACAAAATTTTTAATTTCGTACATATAATATATTTCCGCATACATTTCCTCCAACGCCGAATACATTTTGGCTCGTCGAGTCCTAACTGCCTCGTTGCTGCACGATTGCTCTTAGGCCTTTTCAATCTTGGCTGTTAGTTTAAAAGCTGCTGTATAGCTTGCACATCGCTTTGGTGAATTTGAAACATACTCTGCTCATGGTGAAGATATACTCCACCGTGCCCTTGCTTATAATAGTAATAATAAATAATATATTATAAAATACAGGTGTTTCTAACACCTCTCAAGCGCTCTCGTGACCGTTTAGTCCCGTGCACGCGCTCGTGAATCTTTCTGATAGTCAGCCCCGAGCATTAAAACGCAAAAATCTACGTACGAGAAAAACGAAACTTTAAAGGAAATTCAAAACCTAAGAGAAAAAATTTTAAAAAATAAAATATATAAAACAATCTTCGCTTTTATCTTCAGCGCCTTCGCCACTATCCTGTATCCAGCTATAAGAAATTTTAATTAAAAAACCAAAAAGAAATACGCCAACAGGCAACTTGTTTCCTTAAAGACAAATTTCGTTTCCCGTTTTCAGTATACCCATGTGCGTGTGCGCGCGCCAATCATAAGCTGGCTGCGGGAGTTGGCCGTTGTGTAGCGGGAGCATAGCGAGTGCACGTCACCGTCACTTAAAAAGGAAGATTTATCCTAAAAAAATGTGTATCCTGACGTGTTTTGTGCCTTCAGATTCATTACAAAACTATAAATGCATTCGGAACATGCTTCGAGGTGGGATACGCTTTCACTGTTGGCCATTATTGCGAAGCGAAAGTGGTTAAAGTGATCAGGCGTGCTTGAACGTGATCATTTTTGAAAATTCATAATGTTGGTTGTGTAGTGAACGATGAGAACGATAAGGGTGGGAAGATTTTAGATGCAGTGCTCACATTGATCGATGAACATGGGCGGACTGGCAGTCTAAATCGTACTGGGCAGGTACCGGGAAAAATCGGCGAAAGCGGCCTTCAATCACGAGAAAGTAAAGGCATCCGTCCGGCCCACCGGGTTTTTTCCCGGCGACCCGGTGGTTCAATCCGCTGTTGTCGATGAACGCTCACGCTTGATCGCTATCGGGATGTGAATTCATCAATAAATATAGATCAAGGAATATGTTGTCACTACTCATTTTATATCGTTGACAGAACGATATGAAGTAGGCCTAAAATCGTGAGTAGATTTTTTTTTTTTTTTTTTTTTTAATTTTTGTAAAATCTCCGACAGTAGCGCCACGGCGGATGATACGCCGCACACGCCAAAATTTTCACTTTTATTAACAGAAACGCCGCGGCGCTACTGCCGAAAATTACGGTAATCATTATTTTGTTTTGTTTTTCCACCTAGGGAACTAAATTGTAAACCTCTGGCCGTATCGGCCCCGGGTGGATATTTTTGTACTCTTTCTTAAATAAATAAATCGATAAATAAATAAAATAAATAACAATTGGAAATGCAAATTTTAATCAGCTTGATCAAAGTATTAATTGAGAGTTTGTAACATAAAATAGGATAGATGTTCCAAACTCACCTTGGAGTAACTGGCGACACTGCAAGTTAACTAAGTCCTCTTTTGTATAAAGATATACAGTAGTTTACAAGAAAAAGTAATTATTGAATATTTTATCCAGTCACCTTTACATTATGACAAAGTATTTAACATCAATAAGGAATGATCAAACTTTTTTTTTTATTTCTTGTACTAGCTCATCATTGTATCATATAATCCAGCTTTTTATGTGTTAGAAGAGCCCATTTATTTTTACTTAATTTCTACATATTTGAGGGTTTTCCCCAGGTCCTTTTGAATGGGCATGCTAACCAGCTGATTTTGGTAACTACCCGGCTGAACATGAAAAATTACACAACACTGCATAATATTTTATTTGTTTTTAATTTTTGTCCACCCGGTTATTTTTGTTTTTCTACCCACCTGATAGAATTTTCTGGGGAGAACACTGATTTGTATATTTATTTTGTTAGAACATAATTGTGCAATTTGTAGCACTTCTTGAAGCTAATGAAGTGCAAAGGAGTTAACATACAAGGTGCATTCAAGTTCTAAGGTCTCCTAATTTATTTTTGAAAACTATTGACCCTAAAAGCTGAAACTTTCGTGATTTGTCCACATAGTCAACCTTTACTTATCGACATTTTTCAAAATGCTGACGCCATGATTGGTAGGCCACTGCAAATGCTTCTTTAGGAACCAGTTTGTCTACTGGAAAATCGCTTATGCAAGATCGGAATAAAGCTTCTGCTCATCGAGCGGCTTTTCAGTAGGCAAAACAGACCACTATAGAAGTGTTTGCAGCGGCGATGCGATCGTGGCAGCGTTGTGAAAAATGTGTATGGCTAGAGGTTGACTAGACACACATAGACTCTGTCTCCATAGGACTGCTGCCCCCGAAAGTTTACTTGTGCACTAAAAAATTTTGAATTTTTGAAATTCTGACTTTGGATTCTTAAAGACCATTAAAAAGTAGAATAGGAATGTCTGTAAGACCCCCTCTCTATCTCTTTGTCTTCATCGATAAAATTGGATTCAAAACTTTAAAAGTTCCACACTTTCAGGGCCTCTATCGCCTAAATGGTTGGATCAATTGAAAAAAACACCAAGAATAAAATATTTCTCGAACATTGTGTACAATCTGAATGTACCATTAAAAATAGAAGTTCCTATTTAAGATTTCATAGTTACCCCCCTCCCCCAGCCCCCCTCACAAGGGGGGGGGGTTAACTAATGAATTTCCCCCACGAAATAATTCACTTTTGATTTTGGACATTTTTTCGTATAATGCTTAAATTTCCGAGATATTCAGTTGTCTCAAGATAGATATACAGGGTGAGGCATTTATCGGTATACTGAAATGGTATCTTCCCTTTACTGTTGCAATTACATCTGCTTAAAATACCTGTCCCAGGCCAGTCAAGATCTCCTGGCATCCTTTGTCATTTATGTAAGTGAAGCCTACATGCCCACCATGATGCTTCTCCAACTCAGCAAATGTTTGAAACTTCATTAATGTCAGTTCCCCTATGCCATCTTGTATGCCTATTTCATCAGTTTTCATTAAGTAAGTTATGTAAAAGACATAAATTACTGTTTGTTTAATGGGTCATTTCTATGGTAATTTCCTAGTTTTTTCCCTATAAAATAAAAGGGTTATTTGTAAAGTAAGCTCCGTTTTGCAATAAAAACAAAACTACTATATATATTTTCAAAATTTTTTCTTTACCAGATTCTATGTAGCTTTAACTATTTTTCCACATAGTTTCCAAGTTTATTTAGGCTCTTGTCATAGCAGGAACAATTTGACCACTCGCTTTACAGTACGGACCTCGCGTCCAGTGGCTATTACCTGTTCCAGGATCTAAAGGAGATCATTGGCAGCGTGCATTTCAGCGACAATGAACAAGTGAAAACTGCGTGACTTCCTTCACCGGCGGTAGCTTCTGTGAAGTGATCATGCACAAGTACATTGAGCGCTATGACAAGTGCTTAAAAAAAAACTTGGAAAGTATGTAGAAAAATAGTTAAAGCTACATAGAATCTGGTAAAGAAAAAATTTTGAAAATATATATAGTAGTTTTGTTTTTATTGCAAAACGGACCTTACTTTACGAATAACCCTCGTACATAAAAGTCCAAATTATCTGTGGTCATGAATGATACACCTTTGTCTCTTCCTGTTTTCCAGTTTTGACCGATTGGCCTAAAGCATGAAGTGATCATGCACAAGTACATTGAGCGCTATGACAAGTGCTTAAAAAAAACTTGGAAAGTATGTAGAAAAATAGTTAAAGCTGCATAGAATCTGGTAAAGAAAAAATTTTGAAAATATATATAGTAGTTTTGTTTTTATTGCAAAACGGACCTTACTTTACGAATAACCCTCATACATAAAAGTCCAAATTATCTGTGGTCATGAATGATACACCTTTGTCTCTTCCTGTTTTCCAGTTTTGACCGATTGGCCTAATGCAGTCTTGAACAACTTGGCTAGTGTCATTGTAACCATCTGCAAATTCACAAATATGCAGTGCATCTTATATAGAGAATGCCTCTTTACATTGTCTTTTTTCATCGTTTTGCTGAAAATACTATCGATGAAATTGCATTTCAAGTTATTGCAATATTTTTTCGCTTTAAATTTTTCACATAATGAGCTGTGTAGCTCCATAACTACATTGCCATGAATTCCATAGTTTAGCCATAAGTTCTGCATGTTTAAAGCTTGTTTCACATAGAAAACCCCTGACGGAGTGGATGCAGATCAGTATGGGTTGTGTACAGTAGCCCCTCCAGCGTGAAAACGTGGAATTCGCTGAGCATTTCACAATTAAACTTTCCCGCAACATTTCCGCTTAAGCTGTCTCCTGATTGGTCCCTCTAAAATAGTATCTTCAGGGCTTGAAATTCAGGGCGGGATGGCGGGATTCTCGCCCAAATTTTAAAATCGCTCCCAAAATAACTTTCAGGAGGGGAATTTCTCCACCCATGACATTTAATCATATTAAAAGTTTTTATGATTTTTTATTAATATTTTTCTCTGTATCTTACAATATTAGTTTTCTCAATATAAGTTTGGACACCATCACACTTTTCCGTCCGTAAATCATTAGATTACGGGTTTAACTTGTCATCAATCAGTATTGTTGGATATTTTCAGAGAGATTTAACTTTTGAACCAATGGAATTTCCTAATTCCAATGGTTACCGTATTGCGGTATCGTCAAGAGAAAATTAATAAAGTAATAGGAATTTATTGGGTAGCTCATAGATTAGCATTATGTTTCGATGCTTCAAATCATGTCCAGAGATTGCTAAATCCCAAGACACACTAAAATCGATTTTCATATATTTTAGTAGTATTTAATTTTTTGTTTATTGAAATATAAGAATGTATTACATTTATTTTTTGACTGAGTTTTTGTTATTTTATTATTCTTAATACATTTATGTACAAAACTTAAATTAAAATATGTTGAAAAATCACTTGCATAACTCGTAACTTATTGCCTCCCTCCCAAAGAGTTTAGCTCCCCTCCATTTACAAACATAGGAGGGGATGCTCCCCTCCATGAAGAATTTGAATTTCAAGCCCTGATCTTCTTTCATAAAATGGAGTCTAAACAAGAAATGCTAATGCCATGGTTATTATATGAAGCTAACCTGCTAACTCTGCTAAACTCTCGAAGAAAAAAAAGTCTATCAAATGAATTTTCAACAATTTTATATATTGTTAATTTTTCATTTGACCGAGTATACTTTAAAAATCCAAGAACTGTACTGTCCAGTATTTGTGTAATAATAAATAAATATTTTAATAAATAAATATTAAACCCCTTTTGGATAAAAGTCGAGAGTAGCGTTCCCTAATTTTCTCGGAAGACATCGATCAGCCCTGTCGTGTTTATGCTCTGAATTCATTGTTGTAACGTGTCTAATTAATACATAAATAATTTATCATAGTATAGGAATTATATTTTACGAAAGTCCTGTGATGGTGAACATTAGCTACAGGCAGGCTGTCGGTCATGAATGTCGGCCTGGCCGCACATACACCGTCACGAGATTTCGTGATGTGTTTTCTTGCATAACTTTCCGAAAATATAAATTCTATAATATAATAGATCATTTGCTTATTTATTAAATATGTTACATTTACTTATTGATTAAAAACAATAATAAATTCAGAGCATGACAGGGCTGAAACAAGCTTTATGTGAAAGGCTTAAAACGTGACTGGGCTGATCGATGTCACCCGAGAAAATAGAAACCGCTACCCTGGTCTTTTACCTGGTTTTGTTTTATTTTAGCTGAGCATTTCTGTGTTCCTTTAGTTGGGTATTCCAAATTGGAATTCTTTCAGAAACTAAAGAAATAAGTTTCTCATTAAACGCACGTTTGCTGGCCATCGATGTGTAGCTGAGTAGAATGTAGTAATTTTTATCTCTCCCGCTTTAGGTTCTCCCTGCATGCTTTGCGTTTCACCTGCTTCCTATTGGCTGAGGCAAAGCGAATTCCGCAAAATTTCCAGACCACCTTGAAATGAAAAATCACTCTCGCGGAGCGGATCTGCAGTGTTTGCACGTGAATGTGAAACGCCTCAGTTTAGCGGAAAAAGTCCGCTTTTGCCCATGGATTTGGCTTCCGCTTGTTTTCCACTCTGCAAAGCTCTATGTGAAACAGGGTTTATTCTTGTTGCCAGATTTAAAATGTGCGATGTTTCAGAGCCATGTCAATGAAGTGACTGAAGACAATGCAGTGCTGACATTGCACAAGTGTTGATATGATTTTTTTAAATTAAATGTACTACCATCTACCATCAAATCCCGCTACTCACTAAATATTCTGCTATATTCTGTAATGTGAAAATTCTACTTTCACTCATGCCTAAATAAATTTACTATTCCACTGTTACAAAAAAATCGCGTGCACTATCTTGTTTGAATCGCATGGAGCACTGTTTGAATCTCAGATTTATTTATTTTTACTTATTTATTTATTTTATTTATTTTATTTACAAATAAATATAATAAGATGAACCCTCAGGTGTGAGTGTGGTCAAATTGTGCCCTGAAGCGTGGGTGGGGTGGAGCCAGAAGGCACCTTCAACAACAATAAACACCCACGCGAACAGGAGCGGGTTTTTTTGAACTTGCACAGCTAAGATTTTTAGCACAAGAGGAGGCGAGAGTGAATAAACACATACAAATTTTTATTCCTAGAATAAATATGGCATAGCAATAAAGAAAACTTGTCATAAACCAAACTTGGGGCCCCAAAACCATGAACGTGCAATCTATTTAACAATAAAGATTGAATTTAAACATAGAAAGAAATGTATTTAACAAGACCATACATAACCCATAGCAAGCTTTAGCTGACACAAGAAACACATTACTAACCATTGCCCTATCAGCAGTATATTGTCTTTGCACCATTAACGCAGCAGAGTAATTTCTAGAATGCGTCGTGCTCTCCTTTAATCAAATTTCCACCTAGGACGTCACCAAGCACACCTAGGATCAGAAATCGGGGAGAGAGCTGTAACCCAGCTGCAACCACTATCATGTGACGCTTATAGCAACAAAACGCTATCAACACACCCTCTGCTCGTTAATATCCGTACAACAGACCCATTTATATCGAACAGCAATACTTTAAAACAAGAACTCAACATGTAACAAGCACACTTCACTTGTTAAAACTATGTTTCCTGTGCTCAGCTAAGCAATGGTATAGACTTATACCAGTCACTGCTCCCGCTAACCTATTTTAGGAGGGCGCTGCGCCCTGCCGCGGGTGTATTGCCCCCTGCCGTGAGTGTATGCGCCCTGCTGCGAGAGTATTGTGCCCTGTCACGAGAGTAGTGCGCTCGTTCCCAGAAACAGTGCTTTTCCGCAAAAATAGTGCTTATCAATTTGCTCTTGCTCTTCCATGTATCCTTCGCCTGATTTTATAAAACAGAAAGCACACAATTAGGCTTAGCCCTGCCCCTGCCCCTCGCCCCCCTTCCCCATGAGATGCCTTGACACTGTATGATGTGCCCTCTTGCTGCAGTTGACACCCTGCCCTCCGTCAATTTTAGTGGGAGCACTGCCAGTAAAATGGAAATCTACCAATCGTAATGATAAATCATAAATAAATGCTCAAGAATCACTATTCTTGCTTAAAAATTCCTACATGTACAGTTTATAACGCAATACACACATTTCCGTAACATTATACTAACGAACGCGACATCGCCGTGAACTTCGCTGCCTAACACATCGATCGGAAACGCGAGACGCTCTCCTAACAAAGGGAAAACAACCGCAACACTGTTGACGGCCGAATTTCCCGAACACAGACATCAACAACAACGATTTTAAGTGATTGTTACCCGATAAATGTTGCAAACATCGGACAACAATCAGCTTTTACAACGAGAAATAAAGCTTATAATAAATAAAAAAAATACAACAACATTCTATATCAGATGCACAAAATTATTTATCCCACACATCGTCGCAACAAATCACAAACACACACCCACACATTCATAACCCACTGTGCCCACGGACGATACGGCCACAAGATTTACGCAGCACCATTTTCCACTGCCAACAAAAAAACGAACTCATGGGAAATAATTTAAAAAAAAAAACTTTATTATTATTTTTTTACATCTAAAACAAACACACACACTGACACCAGTCACAAAATGACCAAATATAGGCCACTGGGGGTCGTCAAAAAAAAAAAAAATACAAGGGACAAGTGTCGAACAGACAAAAAATAGCAAAATATGACAAAAATGACAAAAAATTAATCATAAAAAACACCTAATAGGAATAAATCATCAGTTGTAGCTCAACATAATAAAAGAAGTAGGTTCAGGGTACAAACCAGAATTCTAGTTAAACCATGAAAAATCACGAAAATATGTAGTAGTCTATCTAAATCTATAAAGTGTTTATACAGTGAAACCTCTATTCTAGACCACCTCTTTAACACGACCCCCTCTTAACTCGACCACTTTTCCTTGGCACGGAATTAATGTCTTATAGGTATAATGCATTTTTTCCCTCTTTAAGCCGACCACCTCTTTACTCGACCAACGACCATCCATTTCAGGCACCAACCATCAATATACCCTCTTTAAACCGACCAGTAGACATGGCAAAATCGAGTCAAGATTGCCATGACTTGATTTTGCCATGTTTACTGGTCGGTTTAAAGAGGGAACATCAATGATTGGTGCCTGAAATGGGTGGTCGTTGGTCTTGGGATTGAAGCGTTAATAATGCCACTTCCTCTAATTTAAAGAGTATGCTCATTTTTTTGAAGGAGGAGTAGGAAACTGAGCATTGTTCAATCTGTTTCTTTGCTTTGTGTATCAGTGGCATTCACTCACACCGCTACTTTATCTTACAGTTAGGAAGAGCTCAACATGTGATTGCAGTTGAGAATGCACGTGTTGGGCTCACTTTACTTCACTTTCACTCTTCACATCACATTTCAATTTCTGTTGTCAAAAAAGAAAACTGTTGTCATCATGTTAAAAAGAAAACTTTGTTTTTTATCGCTACAAGACCAAGTCAAAACTTGCTGCATTTGTTTGAAGAGGTGAAAAAAGAATATCAACAAGTTACAGTACGTAAAATGTTGAGCAGAAAAAATAAACTTCAATGTTGCAGTTTTTCAACAAATAGGGGGAATTTTTGATCTAATAATTGGGATCACTTTTATTGCTATGTAATTATACATGTATTAGGTATTAATATTTTGTTTTCACGTATTGTTTATTTTGAATAGCCACATTACTGCATAAAGTTATGAAAATTTCATTAAAATTCATTAATAAAACTTTAGTCCATTATGCAAATCACTAAAATAATAAATGAAACCAAAAGAGTAAGCTTTGTATATCATCAGATTATATCCTTATAATGTTAAACAATTGAGACAATGAAACTTTATA
>JAHWFO010094135.1:177329-201216 GCA_023313115.1 Rhysida immarginata
GTGAGGAAAATATTGCATAAGATATTGACATTTTATCCCTATAAACTCACACCTGTTCAACAATTGCTTCCTGGAGATGAACGTACCCAAACTGACTTTTCGTTGAGATTTTTAGCACGTATGGAAGTGGATGATGCATGGCCATGGCAAATTTTATGGAGTGATGAGGCACATATTTATTTGAATGGTGATATCAATACCCACAACTGCCGTATTTGGGCTGCATCAAATCCACAAGTGTGTCTGCCAACTCCTATGCATTCACCGCAAATAACAGTATGGTGCGGCTTTACTGCTTCTTTCATCATCGGCCCGTACTTTTTTGAAGAAATCCGTCCCCGTGGACCGGTGACTTGTTCCGTCAATTCTGCTAGGTATGCCGATATGCTTGAGAATTTTGTGATACCACGATTGCAGGAAAAGGGTTGTCTGGATTCTACCATTTTTATGCAGGATGGTGCGCCACCACACATCGGACGTCAGGTGCAGCAGATTTTGCGAGAACGTTTTTCAGACAACAGAATAATTAGTCGTGCATTTCCCATGGTATGGCCACCCAGAGCGCCTGATCTCAACCCTTGTGATTTTTGGTTATGGGGATATTTGAAAAGCCTTGTGTATCAAGCACATGTTCTTGACCTCTCAACCTTAAAGGATCAAATAACGTTACATATCAGACTAATTAATGCAGATATGCTGCGAGCTGCCGTAGAAAATGTCGCGTACCGCATGCAGCTATTGGAACAGCACACTGGTGGTCTTATTGAAACACATTTGTATTTAAAAATAAAACATTGTTTATTGTTGTTACTAAAGTTGGTTTGTACGGTATTTGTTCATTTGACAATTAGGTATTCATTGTTTTCTTGAAATAAGCGCCCCCTATGGCGACTTTTGGTACTATTTTTTTTTTGTAGAAATCGAAACTGCATATTCCACTAAGTATATACACCAAAATGTACTGCATTTGGCCAAATAGAATTCCCGCTAGCGAGCTCTGAACACCTCACGTTATTTCTTGCCCACCCGGTACATTACATTAATTTGCTTTTTATTCTCAATTTTCCATCCATTTTTCCGTAACCGAAAGCTAATTTGGAGGGGAGGGGTGATTTCAAACGAACTTCGATCTGACAAATTTCAAACAAAACTAGCATATAGTATTTAAAATGCTGGCATATTACGGTACATTATATAGTATATACAATATCATCATCATCCTCATAGTCAACCGTTTGCAATCCACTGCTGGATGAAGGTCTTCTCTAAACGCTTCCATTCTTCTGTGTTTGAAGCTTTGGATTTCCAGTTGACGCCAGCCACCTTCCTTATTTTGTCGATCCACCTTGCATGGGGTTGTCCTCTTGGGCATTTAAGGTCTCGAGGGTACCAATCCAGAATGACTGTGGTCCATCTCATGTCTTGTCTTCTAGCGATGTGACCAGCCCATTGCCATTTAGAATGTTTGATCCGTTCGATGACGTCAATCACCTTCGTTTGGCTTTTATCCAGCTGTTGCATTTTCGATCTCTTCTTGTAATTCCCAGCATGCTTCTTTCCATGCTTCTCTGTGTTGTCTGTAGTCTTTGTGTTGTCCTCCTTGATAAGTTCATGTTTCAGCTCCATACAATATACAGTACATTAATTCCCTTTTTTTCTCAATTTTTCGTTTCCAACCGCTAATTGGTTGGTTGGTCGTTTCGTTTGATGCTGAGCATCGTGACTCATTCATGGCAAGCATGTTACACAGTAGGGGCCTCTCTCCTTTCTGTGTTGCCAGTCTTATCACACAGGCTGCATTATGGATGAAGATGATGAAAGAATGATCACGAAAAGGGACAAACACAAGCATCCATGCCATTGGGGGGATTCGAACCCGCGACTCACTGATTTCGAGAGCGGCAAGACCTGCGCTTTAAAGCTCTCGGCCATCAAGCCAGCCAAAAGCTAATGTAAAAGTGAATTCTCAAAAACAAGATGGTCATGCCATTGGCTAAAACATCACCGTGATCATGTTTTATTTATTATTCGCGCTTCCAGTAGACCTATCCGCCACCATGCAGAAAAAAAACTGCATTGCCCATAATGCACTTGAGAAGGGTACTCTGTACTGTCTGCTACTGTGTTTTTGGCTACATACAAGCAAAATCCACGCGCAGTTAAATAAATTTTGCATGAAAATAAAAAATAATACAGTTGTGTTGTAAGGTGTAACTCCAATAGAAAATTGGAATTCATAATTTTTAAAAAGATAAGGAGGAATTCGTTTAAAAATTGGGAAAATTATTACAAATGCTGTTTGTTTTCCAGGTAAAATTTTACACTATAGATGTTGAATTTAAATAATGTCAGCTTATAAATAAATTTGATTCCATTATACTTCAGGGTTATTGTTTTCATAAAGCCTTCCATCAGGAGAAATTCTAGAAATTTTCTGAGGTCTACAATTTGAACCCAGGCTGCAAGTAAATAATTAAGATGCAACTTCTTCATAATGAAGAAGTTAATAAATGGAAACTGGAGATAATGCTCCAAGCATAAGGTTGTGCCCTGATCGCGTGGGTGGGGGTGCCAAAAGGTAGCCTCCGACAATGCACACCCACGCGTGGCAGGAGCGGATTGTTGTAGACTTGCGAGGGGAGGTGTTACTTGGACAAGGAGCAGACGTATGCTTCAAAACGAATAAACATTTTATTCAATTGAAATTTAAAATACAAGTAGATATGCATAAATAATCTGGGGCCCCATAAAACTTATATTAAACATTAAACTCTAAGAAAAGTAATTATCCACCGGTTGATACCCATCCTCTAACTAGAGTAACCAAATTCCTTGTGTCGGTTCTGATGCTACAGTTTGCTTATGCTGGCACATGAGCTTATGTATGCATGACTAGCAAACATAAGCAAGCAGGAATAAATGTTCAACTACAGAGGCTGGTAACTGCCACAATCCCAACAATGCTCCTAAGCCTTAGGCCGAATAGAGGGGCCACAGGAAGGCATCACATTCTCCTTTGAAGAATCCCAACCCTCGGTGCCTTCTAATATCGCAACACCACAAGGGGGGGGGGGGGGGAGCAGTAACCCCTAAATTAACAACGGTTGACGCTCTAACGACTACAACATACACAGCAATGCACCCTCTGGACACCTCTCAGAGCTACTACACATGACATATGTGGGCTGACAGCACTCTGCATCAAAGAACAGTTTTAACGAACCACTGATTTGCATGCTTAAGATGCTGCTCCAACTACAGCCTCATGTGCACAGCTCAGCCTCACAACTTCCAGGCAACCAGCCGGGTAGCACCAGAAGACAATAGAGGGTGTTTAAACATAATTAACAAATACTCTATTTCAAGGGTCACTTGATCCGGCAGGAACACATACATCAGTTCTACATTAATGGAACATGAGCATAAGGACCCATAAAAAAAACAATGATTAGCTCTGTTCATACGTGTTCATTTCACGACAGCACTTTGAAAAACATTAATGAACTTCGTACAAACTTGCCGAGGAACCAGTTGACAACGGGCAGGGGAAAACAATTCTGTTCCGTTTTGTATTTAACCCGATCTCCACAAACACATGCAGTTCTCTAATAGCAGGGAAAATAAACAAGAATGATCTCACCGTTTCTTGTGCAGAATCACTGCCGAGTTCTCAACTTGGTCGAGCCTTTCAATTAAAACAAGGTGACAAAAGAACATCAATTCGCAGCATTCCAAAGGCACAGCTCACAAGAGTTTCATCTATCGACACCATGGAAAAACAGGACAGGAATAATTATTTTGTAGCCATCGTAGGCAGTTAACAAATAAAATAGACCCTTTCATCATGTGACTTAGATGCTAGTTCAATTTCATTGAACATTGCTAAAAGGGGGAGGGGGGCTAGAACCAACGCAGCAGAGTGGCTTCACTGCATGAACGCGGGTTCGACCCTGGCCGAGGACGACGAGGATTTTTTCAGGGGGGAAAATCCTGAGATCACGCACTTCCTTCGGAAGGGAAGTAAAGCCGTTGGTCCCGTGTAGTCGTTTGCCGGCTGCACGTTAAAGAACCCTTGTGAGGCAAAATTTGCGGCCCCTATAACGCCGTCCTGAAATGACCTTGGCAGTTGAAAAGGACGTTAATACCAAACAAACCAAACCAAACCTTCACTGCATGACACTCCGTTGCTAAGAACGATCACTCTCTCTCAACAAAAGCTTACACCCATAACCTTTGTTGACGGCTGAATTTCAGGGAAAGCTGCAACAACAAAGCTTAAGTAAGATCATTACCAGCGATTGTTGCAGCATCCCAAAACTTAAAATTGCCATTAAACGTATGATCTGACAATAAGAAAAACTAACGCAAAAAAAAAAATGATACACAAGCCATTTCCAAACAAACACAAATGAACACCACCACACAACACCTAAACTACTACACACAACCAGGACCACGCCCACAACTTTCATACCAAACAACCCACAACATTAAAATTAGCATAACCGACAGACAATGTACCAAATGACAAAAATAACCCAAACTTACAAAATTCACTACACAGCCAAAAACACACTGACATCATTCACAAGGTAATGTTATCAGAAAAAATGGAAGGAACAATTCCACGATCTGGATTTGAATCAGGAACCAGTAGTATCACGCTCGTTGCCTCTACCAATTGAACCATCGTGAACTTCATATTTTTTTAGCCTTGTTTCCTTTAAGAGTTGATTTCAGTAGACGATGATTTTGCCATGATTTACTTATCCCAATCAGGCTTTCTTGCCATATCTGAAAATTTTGTAACTCACGAAACTGGTGATGCACAGTTTCCTTCCAGACATTCGCAGTTCACCTTTACCTTGTGACACTGTTGTTGCAGAATTGAAGAGCTTATTTCCAAAGTGACATATCTCCAAGAAATACAATTTTTCAGAAAGAGCGATTTTTAAAATTCAATCGTATTCATCCCTACAGATAAGTTTATTTCGGATACCATTTAATACGGGAAAAACACCGTTTTGGAATACAATATTTTACTGCATGATGGCAAGGCCCTTCAACATTATGTTGGCATACAAAACTAGAAAACGAACGAAAATGGAGATAAGTTACTTTGGAAATAAGCTCTTCAATTCTGTGTTGCCATGATATTTTCACAGAAAAATTTATAGATGTATGCATATCAAATGCACTCTTCAGGCTTAAATGTGGATTTTAGTTCTTCAAGACAATTTCCCAGTGCACATACCATGGAATAGCGTGACCATATCTTCAAGAGTATGGTAAACTGCTACAGTGTGTCAACTAGATAAACAGAGTGCTCAAACAGTGTTCAAGAGACACTTTTCGTTGCTCTCCTTGCTTTGTATAGTGACAAAACTGATGTTAGGAAAATTTTTGGCAATGTCTTCTAAACAGTTTCGTGTTTCTCTTCAGTTAGATGGAAAATATTTCTTTGGTGTCCACTAACATAGCATAATTTTCAACTTTGATAAGCTGACAAAAGTTGGCATTGCTTTTCATCTTGCTCCAAATTTGTTCGCCAACAGTGCAACTGAAGTCTTGAAGTTCTTGAATTGCCAGTCTAAAAATATGATGTTTCTGGTAGTAATATTGTTCCATTCATAAACTTTTATAACGTCATTTGTTATTTTCCTTTTCTTATATATACGAGGGTTGGGGCATAAGTCATGGCAACTATTTTTTTTCTTGTAGATATGTGAACGGATCACAAACGTATACGTGTCGTGTGGAAGTTCTGCAGACATAGTGTGTATGCAGAACAACAGATGGCTCTGCGATAGCTGGTAGTAGCACAGCGAGGGCTGTGAAATCAGTCAGTTGGTGAGTGTCGTGCGAGATGGAAGTAACCAGTGTTGAGCAGCGCGCTTACATCAAAATAGCCATTCTCCGAGGGAGAAATGCGATGGAATGTCACAGTGAATTAGTGGAAGCCCTTGGGAATAATGCCCTACCATACCGTACAGTAGCACGGTGGGTAGGAAAGTTTCAGCTACCCGTACTGTGTTGTCATTGTTTTGCACCGTGAAGGCCATATTGCCCTGTATACTACCGTAAAAAATTAGTGTGTTACGATATTTCAGTGCTATTTATTGTCCACACATGTAGTTAGCACCTTGTCCTTTTGTCTGTATATGTCACATTTTCCAACCGGACTGGTATCTTCAAGAAAAAAAACAGTTGTCATGACTTTTGCCACAACCCTCGTATATTTTGCAACAATAATATGCTATGTTAATTTCAGACGGTACTTTTATTGATAGCACATATTATTAATTGTCTGTATGAATTTACCTGTTAATATAGCGTATTTTATATTAAGAATTCCAGCTTGTACAAGCATTTGCAGCTGAATATTTCATTTTCTCTGACATCGACATATACTTCATAAGGCTTTGTATTTATTGCCTGAAAGCACAAAAACAGCCTGTTATTCTGGGCCAAACTTATTTTGAAAGGCATTTTGCTTCATTGATTCACCTCGACAGTACCCACTGCATAGCCATTTTGTTTTACAACTGCTACCATTTACATGCCGCTGGAAGTGCGAATAACTCCTCTTGCTGCCGTTTATTGATAATAATTGAACAATATAGACATGACATTAAATAAATTTGTAACATTAAAGGTGAAAAGTGAAATAAATTTTCGATCAGTAAAATTTTTAGCAGCCACGTTTTATAAAGTTCAAACAAATATTTATTACAGTACTTAATGCATGAATACATATATGATAGAGGGAGGCCGTGGCCTTTCACTGAAACACAACTTCTGTGAAGTTAAGCAACATCAGGCACGGCTTGTCACTGGATGGGGTGATCATCCGTGATTCATGATTTTCACCGGCTGCTGTGACCATCATACAGCAGCCGTTAATCCAGGTCCATCCAGGGACCCAACTCGTCGGCCTCAGGCCATACAGGCCCTGGATGAATGTATTGGATTACCAGTACTAATAAAAAAAAATATTTTAAAAATTTCAAAAACTGAACATAAAATTAAAGTGCATGTAATCTACTGTATTGCTTTTGTCTTCTTCAAAATTAAATAACCTTTTATTATTTTTAAATAAACCCCACCTTCTATTGTATTTAGGAACTTTTTGAAGAATCAGGCCATAATAAGTCAGATTTTAAAGTTTTTTTAATTGTATAGATCCAGGTTATTCATTTTTCAAATCATAAAAAAAACAGATTTTTCTGTACATTCTTGCATATTTTATTTCTTATAAGTTAGCGACGAATCAAAAAATGAGGATCACATTATAGTAGAATACTTAAGGTAATTTTCTTTGCTGTTTTTTGATGTATTCACCATTTACTTTTTTGAGAGTACCTACAATTATTGGTTTATTTCTCTTAGAATTTTGTTGAGTCTAGCTCATTCAGTAGTCTTTTGGAATGCCTCACAGAACTTTCTTCAATAATTCCATTTAGCTGTTAAAACAACTTTGTATTCGGGAAGTGTGTGTGCTTGTAGCAATGCCATTCGTTAGATCTTTTAGCTTTCCTAAAAAGCTTCCTTACTTTGTGCTTCTCCTGAGAAAGATCATTTTCTACAGACAGTCTGGTGTCTACTTTTCTTTTTAAGCAGTGGATAATTGTTATGATAGGAATGAATAATGAGCTGTTGCAATTTACTTGCACACTGAATTTGTTAGGGACATTAGGAAGGGAGGCACATAAATCATCTCGAAACTGAACCCAGTTCATCCTTTTTGGATTCCTGAAGGTTTTTTCCCAATCTTCATTGGTTAGCAAAGAAAAATAAATGTATATGTTGATGACTTATCATTGATGGTTCTTCACCAACACCATTTATTTAACCATTTTCCCAGATTGCGTTTACTAAAGGTTATATCAATTACGTTACTTTTTACCACAGTAATGAAGATCAATGTGTTGCCTTGGTTAAAGTATCCCAAGTCATTCTCTAAAATATAGTCAAAAAGGAACTTCCTCGTTGTTGGTGCCCCCGTACACTGTATGGTAATGTCCACATTCTGAGTCACTGAAGTGTCCAAGAGTCTCTTCAGGTCTTCATTGATGGGTGATTCCTCGTCAAATGGTTGGTAACTCGAGACAAAAATACAAACCTAATTTCCATAAACTCTATGAGGGTATTGTTCTCTGTACTTGTTTAAAGACAAAACGAAGAGAGACCTTACAGTACAACATATTAGTTTAAAACCAATTCCACTGCTGCTATGTCACGAATGTTGGGAGCCAAGATTTCACCGTCCGCGACATAGCAAATCGCAACATAGCTAGTTTTTTTGTACAGCAACAGATGGCACCACTGACCGCGACTTATCCATTTTTGCGACATAGCCAACCGCGACTTAGAGGGGCAGCAGTGTAGTTTCAGCATTTAATCCTGCCTTCATCAGGGTACCCTTTTCCCTTTGTACCCTGATGAAATGGGATTAAATGCCGGAATTACCGGTAGTTGGTTTTCACCTAATATGTATCTAGTATCTAGTACAGAGGGTAGATTATCGCGAAGCGATAATCTGCGGCACCTACTCCTACGAGGGAGTTTTGCGCCATCCCAGTAAATATCGACTGCTACGAGATGACAGTAGCAGCCGGGACCGACGGCTTAACGTGCCCTCCGAAGCACGGGGGGTTTCATGATGGAAGAGCTGCTGGCGGACAAACAAACCAGTGGCTGTACCAACTGCTGGAAAACCAGCTATGGTCACTTGGCAAATGGGTCAGACTAAAGTCCTCCAACAGCCGTGCCCCAAATAGCTGTCCCGCCAGCAGTGGCCCTCAGGCCCTGGCCGTCACCCAGCCAGCAGCTGGCTGCGCCTGAAGTTGCTGAACTCCATCGATTGGCAAGCCAACCGACGAGACAACCAGGCCACGGCCACCCCCTCACCTAATATGTTGTACTGTAAGGTCTCATTTTGTCATTTCTATAAAAGTTGGGACAGGGTGAAATGATGCAACACAGCAAAAATTTTGATCCACTGATGTATTAATTCATTTTATTTCAAAAAAAGATTTATTAATGTTAATTGGGTAGGTATAAACATTTCAGAACCAAAAATTAACTAATAGTAATAAATATTAGGTTCTTTGCGAACTGGCGGTTGGGTGACATCTCCCTTCCATCTGATCACGCTTTGTAGCTGTCGAGGAATAGATGATACCAATTTCTGTATCGTTGCAACAGGAATTTGTTGCCATTCCTGCTGTACAAAAGTTTTCAGCTGTTAAACTGTTCGGGGTCGTAGTTGAGGTAACTTCCTCTTAATAATTTGCCATATATTCCCTATTGGGGACAAATCAGGACCGTAGGCAGGCCAATTTAACACCTGAATTCGTCTATTATGTAGCCACTGTCCTGTGATGTGAGCAGTGTGGGGTTTAGCGTTATCTTGTTGAAATAGAAAAGGACAGGTTCCAAAAAGACGTTGCTGAGAAGGCAACATATGTTCTTCTGAAATTCCAATATATGCTTGTGCATTAACATTGCCGTTGCAGATATGCAAGTTTCCCAATCCATTGGCACGCATGCAGCCCCATACCATTATTGAAGATGGCTTCTGTACAGCATGTCGGTAACAGGCAGATGGCTTCTGTACAGATTGTCCTTTTCCTCTTTGGTCTTAAATACATGCTGATGATTTTCGCCAACAACAACCGTAAATATAGATTCATGGTACCACAAAACATGTTGCCAATGAGCATCGGTCCACTTCAGATGCGTGCGTGCCCAAGCCAAGCACCTATGTTTCTGCTGTGTGTTTGCGAACACCTTTCGTTTTCAATAATAGAGATTCAACTTAAATTTTGTGATGTAGCGCTGAACGGTATTCCAAGTTCTTACAATTTAATAGGAGGGACCTCTTCTTGAGAAAAATTGTACATTCAGATAAAGTGCTCATCTGCACTAGTACCAATGGTTTTATTCAACTGTGCGGAGAGTTGGTGCAAGCTGCAAGTTCCACGACTGTCTTAGCTTTAGAAAATCTGTTCTCCAGCTGTTGATGGGTTTCTAATAAAGTTTCTTTATCTAAAAGCCAGAAATGAATGTTGTCAATCTTAGACATACAAAAGCTCATAAACTTTCTTAGCACTATCGATTGCACCTCCTGAAGTATAAGATATGCCCAAATGAATAGGGAACTATGGCTATATCTAACGAATATTTTAATTACAGAATTTTATGTATTAACCATTTCACCTTGTTCCAGCCAGTTGAGGAGTATAGGTCCTTTTTCATCAAAAAAGAAACTGAGCATAACTTTTCTGGCCTTGCTGGCAGAGTAAGTTTTTTTGGACGTGGGGAGCCAGGATATCACCAACACAATTCCCTCCTAGTTTTTCAATAAGTAAGGGGTGAACAACTGAATCAAACACATCTACAAAATCAAAATAAACCATGTTCAATCGAGAATATTCTGAGGAAGCTGTCTGAATATAATGTTATATATCCATAAGATTGTTAATGTAGAGTGACCAGCAAGAAAACCATGTTGAGAAGAGAACAGATAGGGAGAGAAGACATGATTCAGTGTTTGTGAAATCGAATTTTGAAGGCTGCTTTATAGTTGATTTTTTTGCAAATTCTTTTAAGATCTCTGTTCAAATTTACATTGTACAGAAGGATTTAAACAAAGGTCTTAGAATAATTTGCAAAAAATTCAGCTACTTTATGTAGCCTTTAAAAGTTCGCATACTTTGAGGAAAAAGACACCCAG
Source organism: Rhysida immarginata (assembly GCA_023313115.1). NCBI lineage: Eukaryota > Metazoa > Arthropoda > Chilopoda > Scolopendromorpha > Scolopendridae > Rhysida > Rhysida immarginata. The sequence continues at coordinate 188,068 of JAHWFO010094135.1, forward strand.
CAGAGGTCTAATACAAAACAAGGCTAGAAATGCGCTTCGTTCGTAATTTTTACTCTTTAAACATTAACCTAACTAAATTTTAAACCTACACTTTTTATTTAGTTAGAACATAGTAAAATACATGATTACAAGAAAATCCTGTCTGGGGGTTTATACCGTAAATTCCCTTGTATAATGCGAATAATTTTGCCATAAAAAAGCACCTAAATCTGTGGGATCGCATTATACAAGGGAATAATAGTATCCCTGCAACGATTAATGGCGACTGGGCGTGGGGATGTGGGGGGATCAGTTGCATTCTCTCCTGATGAATTTCAGATGAAATTACCGTATAATATATCAGGTTGTTGCAAAAGTTTTTTCTGGATTTTTATTCCAACACAAAAACGATTGAACTTGAATGACAAATTCAGCTCATGCAGATGCCGGGCAATGGTTGAAAAGTGAACCTTGAACTGTTCTGCGAGTTCCCTCGTTGTTACGTTGTGATCTTCATCAATTGCTTGGCGTAGATCACCATTTGAAATCATGATTGGCTGACCAGAGAGGTGCATCTTGAAGAGTGCTATCTCCGCATCTGAACCGGCGATACATTCTTCTATTATACGTAAACTAACAGTGCCATCACCTAAACGTTGGCAAATGTTTCAGTGACATTGCGCAGCACTGATCTTTCCAGAATACTCGTAGAAGATTATTGCTCGAATATGCTCGCGTGAAAGGTCCATTTCAGACCGTTGATGGCACTCACAGATATTTAGTCAGAAAGTTGATTCTTGGATATAATATAGCAAAGATATTCAGGAATCGAATGCAGTAATTTGTTTGAAAACATATGAACACCCCCCTCGGAAAATGAGCCCTTCTTGGGCGCGGGTTCTAGAACCGGAAGAAGCTTTTGCAACAACCTGATACATTAATTGCACAATATATACAATTTCCAGTTCATTAGAGAATACATTAATTCACTTTTTATTTGAATTTCTCATTGCCAAAAGCTAATACGAAAATAAACTTCTCAAATAGATGGCAACTTCAAAACTACTTTGAATTAACGAAGTTCTTCACTGTCAAAATTAAATTTCTTTTCGATGTTTCGAAGTCAATCACATTAATTGGTTTATCACATGAATTATTTTTACTTCAGAAGAAGAATGTTAGAAATTGCAGGGAAATTCAATTAAGATCTGTGTCAAATTAAAGTTTAAAAAGCAGCAAATTCGTTGAAGTTTAGACCTGTCGGCATTTAGGCCTAACAGTTTATTCTGAAAATGCACTAAATCAAAAATACTCAAAATTGTGCATTGCCAGTATAATTTATTAAGGAATTTTAATTAAAACTAATGAAATTTTATTCAACAAATATGAAACGAAGCAACTTTTGCGAGTCTTAAACACTCTCCTATTCATCCATTGTATGTTTCAACACTTGCTGTTTGTTTGTTTTTTTCCTTCTTCTTTTCTTCTGTAAGTGTTTAGCGTTATTTTTGTGCATGTTACATGGGTGATATCGAAAAATTAATTTATTAACGAATGTTATTTTTTTTCATAGTATAAATTTTGCTCCTGTGGACACTGTTTGTGTGGCACTTCTTATTTCACCACATTGTGACGGATTTTATAAATAAACGTAAAAAGATAGACGATTCAATTTACAATAAAATGGAACTTTTAATAAATGTATAAAAAGTTAACGCTTTAAAAGTAAAGTGAAAAAACTTAAGATAAACCACTTTTGAGATCGAAATGCACGAGATTGCCCCCTCCCTCCTCGTAGTCAAACTCAATTCTAGATTCATGGTCCTCAACTGTAACGTTGTAAAGGATGCATTCACAAAGTTTCAAGACTGATTTTTTCCAGAGTAGGGGAGGGCACGCAGACAATTTCCACCAACAGGGTGAAGTAGTGGGGGTGTCAGCTAACCAACAGCACCAGCGGAAGTTACTTCTGAGATGCTGGAGTGAGCAGATCGCTAATGGCGTGAGTGCATGACAGTGACCCCTGTCGAAAACTAGGAGAGTGCGTCAAAAATGCAGAGTAGAAAATGCTTCGGCATTTGAAGGATCGAGTCTGCCGCGCCTACCAGGAGATCAAAGACAATTGGGTTCTTCACCATGACAATACACCCTCTTACACAACCTTCGCTACCGGTGAAGGTTTGGCCACGTTCAATGTGGCAACACTGGCACAGCTACCCTATAGCCCCGATCTAGCTCCCAGTGACTTCTTTCTGTTCCCCCGAATTAAGGGAAGTGATTCGACAGGATTCTAGCGGTCCAGGCAGCTTCAATGAGGTCCCTTGGCAGCCTTTCGTGCAAAGAGTTCCAGAAAGCCTATGAACAATGGAAAAACACGCTGGCAGCGTTGTATTGATGCCCAAGGGTATATATTTCGAAGACTTTTAGTTCGCTATATAAAAATGTTTAATAAATTTTTTTGTTCTGAGACCAGTCTTGAAACTTTGTGAATGCACCCTGTATTTCCCCCAAAGTGTACAAGTAAATGTAAATGTTTTAGCCTGTCCCAGTCCACTGCAGGACATAGGGCTCCCCTATGGGGGGTTATTTGGTCTAATCTCCCGTGCTGACCAAACAAGTTGGGAGATGCATTTTTGAGCTTCTGCCAGCTTTTTACGACTGCTATAAGGTGGTAGTAGCAGCTAGAACCGACGGCTTAACGTGCCCTCCGAAGCACAGACAAATAAATTAGAAACGTAAAAATGCATGATGTAAGTGTGAACATTCTTGTCTTTGTTCAAAATCATGTAAAGTTTTTTTTTTTTCCTTGTTAAATAAAGCACCAAAATACATTTTCTTGAATTAAGACCTTTTTAATTATATAAGAGTAGGCATTGTAATAATATTTAAATAATTAAACATATTTACTCCTTCTAATGAAAAGAAATGGAAATAAAATAAAATAATAGTAAACAATTAATTATTAAAAGTTACCCAACGTGGAGTAAAGCAAGTAATGAGGTGAGAGACTAGAGGAGATCTGTTGGAAGTAGACAAAAAACATAGGTGAAGTGAAGGTGTTGTAGAGGAATAATCACAGTAAGATACATGGGAAGAATCACAGGAACAGGTAGTGGCATACAATAATAGGAAGAGAAAATCTTGTGATGAGAAGGCCCAGTTGTTTATTATTATTTTATTTTATTTCTTTTTATTAAAAGGAGTACATATGTTTAATTATTTATATAGTAAGACCTTTTTTCCCCATTAAAATCATTTTGGCTTAAAAACATGCACAATATGGTGAGTCATACCATAAAAATAGTAGAGGCAACAAAATTTTATTTTTCACGATGAGTCAAAAATGGGGATCACATTATACAAGGCAGTAGCATTTTTGCTTGTTATTTGGGCCGAAAAAGTAGAATCGCATTATACAAGGGAATTTACGGTAAGTTTGAATGTTCCTCTTGCAATAAATTTTATCTGAGACTTTCAAAAAGAGGGGTAAAAACTAGAATGAAGGAGCATATCTCCTATATTAAAAATGGAAAAATGGGGTTATCTGCTTTTACAGATCATATTTTACAAGAAAGCATAATTTCTCGACAGATGGCTTTAAAGTTATCCAATTTATTAAAGATAGTAATTTCCAAGCATAAGCCATCTAATTTGTTGCTGAATAATGACGATGGTACTATACCAGTAGCCTATTGGATTCCTTTAGTTTCCTTCATTGTCAGATAATTTCTCTTTTTGGTTAACTGCTGTTATATATAGGTTAGTCTGAAACCCTGTCACAAACTTTTAGGGGAGATAGCATGGATGATTCTAAGCAAAAAAGTTCATGTGAACACGGGTCCGAATTTGAATGATAACTGAAATATGAACAGAAATAAAAATGCTGCCACTAAGATCAACAAATTAATAACTCACTTTCTACAACATCTAGGATGATGAAACTTGGGAGAATAATAGGTACATAAAATTATGTATAATGTTAAAACTTGATCGAATTTCAATGAGTAGTTTCCGAGTTGCGTAGTCAACATCGTAAAACGGGGTGGTTAGTACTCACATGTGTTACGTGTGAGCACGTGTTGTGTAACTCGGAAACTACTCGTTGGAATTCATTCAAATTTTAACGGTATACACAGTTTTATGTACCCTATTATTCTTCAACCTTCATTATTCTAGGTGTTATAGAAAGTGAGCTATTAACTTGTTGATCCTAGTGGCGGCAATTTTATTTTTTTTCATATCTCAGTTATTGTTCAAATTCGGACCCATGTTCATATGAACTTTTTTGCTTAGAATTATCTATATCACCTCCCCTTAAAGTTTGTGACAGGGTTTCAGACTCACTCTGTATAGCAGCCTTGTAATTTGTTACTGTGAAATAAGTTTTCTTATTGGTTAAACGCTGTTTATTAGCTGTTATTTTCACTTGTTGTTTCGCCCTGATGAAGGAGACATAGAGCTCAGAAATGTACATATGAATTTTTATTTTATAAAATTCATTTATGTGGAATAGTGGTTTCTTTTCTTCCTCTGTTGTTATCCTCTATTGTTAGAATATAATTATTTTCTTTTTTATATTAATAACCCCCCTCCCCCCCAGCTTATTAGAAATTTCTGCCATTCCCAAGAATGCCGTTGAAAGCCGCCACGAATATCTTCAAGAAATATTAGAGTTGATGCTTCTGATAAACAGCAATAGATTACTGGATCCCTTTGAAATCTATGCTATAGAAAAAGAAAACTCAGATTATCTACTTAACCAAGATCATGGACCCCTATAAACGATTCATAGTTCATCAAATGGCTGACATAAGTCGAAACCACCTAGAACAACACCCAATTAGTATAATTAAACTAAACAAAAAACTTAAAAATAATTAAAAATGGGGGTGGGGGGAAGTAGAAAAGGTGCACAAGGCAAAGAATTCACTCAACCTACAGGTCTTTATATTCTTCAAAGTACTTTCCTCCCCAATGAATACTTATCCCACTGGTGTATCCTCTTTTGAAGCAATGCTGTGATGCTTCCTGAATCGCCATTAGTTCTCTCTGAGAATTTTTCTTGATTTCTTGATCTTCAATAGTGAGAAAGCTTTACCTTTTAGCGTTGCCTCCAGTTTGGAGAACAGGAAAAAGAGTTTTTCTGGAGACAGGAAAGAGGATTATGGCAGGTGATAAAGCTCAATCATTCCATCTTCTCTATCTTTTAGGTTCCTCTTTTACCTTTCGGTATTGAGGATGTTAAATAACCATAGGATCTATTTGAAATTTAACTTAGCAGGGGTCAACCTACTAAGTCTTTGCTTAGTCTTCCAAGCTTGTTAGTAAAGGGAGAAACAAAAACATCCATACCCTCAGTGGGATTCGAACCCATGGCTCACTGGCCTCATGCAACTTGGTGTCCTTGGCCACACCACAGCCCCATTTTCAGTGATGCTACATTTTGTTTTATTTCAGCTGTATTTCTTGTATACCATTCTACCCATTTGTCCATTTCTGAGTAGTATTAGAGTGTTAATTTGATAATATGGAATTATTCCAAATGATGCATGAGGTTTCAAATATTTTTTTCAAAATAACTGTAAAAAGCAGAAACATATTCCAACTAATGAGACTGGCAAATGTTATCAGTTGTTTATAAGATCTTCAGTAAAGTCCTGACAAACAGACTTGATTCAGCATTAGACTCGGCACAACCAAGAGAACAAGCGGGCTTTCAAAGCGGATATAGCACGATCGACCACATTCGAGTTATTAGAGAACTTATCAAACGCCACAACGAATATGAAGTACCATTTTGCTTCGCTTTCATTGACCTTGAGAAAGCTTTCGACTCATTGTTCACACTTGCTGTAGTGAAAGTTCTGGAAAGAACGGGAATAGTTGGAGTTATAGACTATTTAGTGAGATTTTTAGTAAGCAACTGCAAACATTTGTCTGGATAAAGAAAAAGCAAGGATCAAGCTTGGAAAAGGAGTAAGACAATGACCAAAACTCTTCACAGCAGTTTTAGAGGAAGTCTTCAAGGAACTGAACTGGACAAAGAAAGGACTTAAAATAAACGGTGAATTCCTTAACCACCTTCGTTTTGCTGATGACATCTTTATCACAAGTAGTAGTTTTTTTGAATTGGAGGAAATGTTACAAGAACTAGCAGAGGCTAGCCTGCGTGTAGGATTGAAACTGAACACACAGAAGACAAAAGTTATGTTCAGTGCATTTGAGGCAAAACAGAAGATCATGATTAAAAGAAATTCAGAGCTACATTTATCTGGGACAAGAGATCACTATGGATGGCAGCATTCTGAATGAAGTTAACAGACGAATTAGAACAGCTTGGAATGCTTTTGGCAAAAAATACATTATCTTGAAGAGCAGCATGCCACTTAGCTTAAAACGAAAACTTTTCAACTAATGTGTTTTACCACCACTCACCTATGGAACTGAAACATGGACTTTATTGAGGAGGACAACACAAAGACTACAGACAACACAGAGAAGCATGGAAAGATGTATGCTGGAAATTACAAGAAAAGATCGAAAACTTAACAGCTGGATAAGAAGCCAAACGAAGGTGATTGACGTCATCGAACGTATCAAACATTCTAAATGGCAATGGGCTGGTTATATTGCTAGAAGACAAGACATGAAATGGACCACAGTCATTCTGGATTGGTACCCTCGAGACCTTAAATGCCCAAGAGGACGATCCCATTCAAGGTGGCTCGACGAAATAAGGAAGGCGGCTGGCGTCAACTGGAAATCTAAAGCTTCAGACAGAAGAATAGATGTGCTTAGAGAAGACCTTCATCCAGCAGTGGATTGCAAATGGTTGACTGTGGTGGTGATGATGATGATGATAATGAATGAATAGAAGAAGGTTCAAAGTTTTTAAAGTCTGCTATTTGCCATTTTCTTATACACAAGAAACAACACTGCTGTGTGGCAATGAATGGAATTTCTAGGCAGGCTTTTTAAGCATCTTTGTAGTGATGTTCTGAATGCACTTCTAATGAATGTACAGTTTGTTTGAAATAAATATTTGAATCTGTTCCATTTTTTTTATTAACCCTGTATATTTTTGATTTTTCAATGCTGTTCCATTCTGAGCACAAGATAACTGCAGATAGGGTGTTCCATTTGAAAATGGTCAGAAGTAAAAGCCGTAATATTAGTTTTATAATCCTAATTTGTTATACCTCTGGACGATCATTACCACTTGCGAAAGCACAGGTCATGCTAAGTATTGTTCAGAATCTGTGGTATGTATGATGTGTTAAAATGCTCTCTTATGAGTTGGAAAAAACAAGTCCACGTATCAACGTTTCGTGCAGTGTTATGCATGTAACAAAGTGAATCTACTCTCCTTCTTCGTGAAGCTGACTATCTGTTAGAACAATTAACTTGACATTCTCCAAGACTCTTTTACTAGAAAATGATGAGATCATTTCCCAACAAGATGAAGCCTTACTACATTATACTCTTGAGCATCCGAGTTTGGAATGTTACTTCAACGACAACTGCTGTGGCCAAGAAGATCTTGTTTCATGTGGAATTTCATCAAGAATGCAGTATATGTTCAATGCACAAAAGATTTATATTAATGTATTTGAAACAGAAGATCATAACATTTCAACACATCAAACCACAGATATTGGCTGATACTTAGCTTAAACTGTCCTTTTGTTGTGAGCTGTGCCTCACATGTGGTAATAGTCATGTAGAGTGTAATAAATTATGAGGAAAAAATTGATTAGCATATTTTGTCAATAAACTTGGATGAGTAGTTCAAAAGTTATTGGATTTTATTTTTTACCATTCTCAAATAGAATACCCTAGAACATTCGGTGTCTCAGCTGCCATTATGCTGTTCTTTGAAGAATTTGTTCTATGGAGGATTGCTCTGCCTAGAGCTCCAAATGCTGATTGAATTGCTTCATCAAAATAAAGATCCACAAGTTAATGCATGATACAGTTCAGAAGCTATTTCATTAATAAATCTTCAGACTACTATGTTCTGCATGTAATATACCATTCAAAAAAGTTATATTAATCTAATTGCTAATTCTGTATATATTTTCTTATTCAAATAATTTCGTTACTTGTTCTTAACATATCATTTCTCCATTGAATAAAAGTTATTTTATTTAATCTTGTAGAACTTGATCTGTCTTCAGATGATTGGAACGAAGAAAGACCTTTAGGTAAGCTTCTTTTCTTAATTACTGGCGCTTAAAACTTTTTATCATCTTCATATTAATTTTAAGTGTAGACACAATTTTAAAATGTAATAATAGTGGACATATATAAGAAAATGTTTTGAACACTAGGTGCTTATGTACAGTCAAACACCAATCTTACAACTTAATTGGTTCCTGAATCAGGGTCATTAACGAGCCTTTGTAAGTCGATTCTTTGTTTTCCATATTATAAAATAGGTTCCTTCATATCCATTTCATATTGTAAAAAGGCCTAAGTATAATTGTGAAAGGAAATGAAAATAACATGAAAGTTGTTGAAATACAAAATATTTCTTCCATAGAAACAAAATATTAAAATGTTATTTTTTCACTTATACTGTAAGCTTCACAACCACCACATAAAGGATGACCATTTGAAGGAGGTCATTTGTATATAATTATATGGTCTTAATATATTGTTTTCCAAGTATAAGTATTTCTGTAATGTTCTAAGACAGTCGCCCGTTCCATAAGGATCATTCCACTTGAAATCGTCCAAGTAAGGCTGCAGACCATTTCATATTGTTTTTTATTTTTGCATAATGGTTAGCCCTGTCATTGCGACATACAAAACAATTTTGATTTTGAGATAAGGTAATAAAAAACCAGATCACCACTTGTCCAAATAGTTTTTAATGGTCATGTATATATATTTCAGCTGCTAAGCTGCCTTCGTTCAGCATGAGGCGTCATACAGAGAAACTGGCATGTTTATATACGAAGTAACAACCAATCAAAAAAGAGATACAAATAAAAATAGGATTGGCTACAGAGTTAAAATTAGATATAGGATAGCAATGGGTGAGCCCATAAAATCCTGTGATAGGTCCATGGATTACAAACAGTCAGAAATAGCAAAAAGAAACGTAAAAATTTCATTTGATACATTTGATAAGCCCAAGCCACCATGATAGTGTGACATATTAGAAATCTATGTAACAGCTGATCCAGTTGTTCACCATTTGAATCTGGTGTATATTTATATTTATCCTTTTTAACTCTGTTTACTTGTTTCATTTAAATGTTTGTTCCTCCATTTTCCCTTGATGCATACTCAAGTTTATTCTAATTCATTTAATGTATACTTCTCTCACAAATGTTGTTTATTACTATACTCTGTCTCACTATATGAAAAAAAGCTGCAAGGTAGTGTGGGAAAGCACGTCACTACTTTTTCACCTCCGGCCCATAAAGTAGTCTCTGAAAGGTATGGCTAGCTAATGTAGACAAAAACAGAAAAACTCATTAGAAACTTATTAGAACTTTATTATGTATTAGAAAACAGTACATTTGAAAATGAATGAGTCATTACCCTGAAAAGCTAATGGTCTTGACCCCACTCGTATGCAAATTTGCTCACACGAGCAGTCGAAGAATGAGTGGCATCTCAGGGAATATCTTTTGTCTTCAGTTGTCAATGCTCCTTGTACAATAGACAGAACGATCTTCAATCTTTCCATTTTTTCAATTTTTTTTTTGTTCTGCTGTGTGTGGAAGATAGGTTGAACATTTACCAGTTTCATCAATTACTGATGTGACCTGTACTTACTGTCTACTGTACAGTATGGCCAGTACGTACACTTCTGAGCACTATACCGAGTTACTAATAATTTATGGTGTATGTGGTCGAAATGCTACTGCAACTGCCCACGAGTTTAACCGCTGTTTTCCTCAGGTGCCTAGAGTTAATAAAAACACCGTTCTGCGCCTAATAAAATGTGCAAGTACCACTGGAAGGTTAGTAAGAAGTGCAAAATACCAATCTCCACCTCGCTACGTAACTGCTGATGTCGAGATAGACGTATTAGCCTATGTAGCTGCTAATCCGAATGGACGTTTGCGAACTGCAAGCTTGGACTGCTACCTACCAATGGTAACAATTTATCGAATTCTTCGCAACCACCATTTCCATCTGTACAGATACTTCCTTCTGCAAGGCCAGCACCCAGGTGATGCAGAAAAGCTGGTCGACTTCGCAAATGCCATGCTTCTGAAGATAGATGAGGATCCCAATTTCTTAAAACATGTATTGTGGACCGACGAAGCAATGTTCACTTGTGACGGAGTTGTCAACCGTCAGAATGTCCACCACTGGTCGGATGTAAATCTGCATTTAGTGCGACCTCATCACACCAAGTATGTTGTCGGTAAATGTATGGTGCGGAATACTAGGCGGCCGAATTATTGGACCTGTATTTATTGATGGTACCTTGAACACAGACCGCTACTGTAACCTGTTAAGGGAACACGTGTTTGAAGAGCTTGACAACTTACCACTAGCTGCGGTACCTAACATGTGGTTCCAACAAGATGGTACCCCTGCTCATAAATCTTCCCGTGCCAGGGATTTAATTCAAGCCACGTTTCCTGACCAGTGGATTGGGACCAATGGTCCAATAGCATGGCCAGCACGGTCACCAGATTTGACACCCCTAGATTTTTTCCTGTGGGGCTACTTGAAGGCTCAGGTTTACGCCACTCCACCTCCAGATCTGGTGGATTTGAAAAACCGAATCATTCGCGCAGTCCGCTCTGTTACCCCTGCAATGTTGCGTGTGTGCAGAGATAAACACATGCAGTGTCTGCAGACATGCATTGTGGTCGATGGCGGCCACGTTGAACATTTTGTTTAAATTTTTTTTTATTTGATTTCCCATCAAGGTAGATGGGCCAAACTTTCGTTTTTCATTTTACAATTTCCCAATGACGTTTACAAAGACTGTAAACTGAGGAATGCTTCTCCGTATGAACACCTCTACGTCTGTTTTTCATTTCACATTTTACATTTTTTACATTTCCCATTTCCCATGTACAGTTTTCAAATTTCATAATGTTTTTCCTGGGGGGAAAAGCCTGGTCAAGTTTATTAGCTTTTCAGGGTAACAACTCATTCATTCTCATTAATTTTCCATATGTAGACCCTACTATTTTCTAATAAGTATGGTTTTTGTCCACATCGGCTAGCCATACCTTTCACTTTACCCACTCGATAAAGGGGGCAGGGCATGAGATTTTTTCACTGGGTTTTTTGCTAAACCCACATTTTACATGATGCTCTACAGCTTTCTAAATAACACATGGGGTCTAACCCCTACCCCTACAAAATTAAAATTTTCAAAATTTACCCCTTCACCCCCAGGGACGCGAAATGTTTTTATTCTGAATTAGTGGATATTAAAACCAAATAATCAGTATTCATTTTCCCCCAATCTGTTCCCTTGAGTTGTTATTTGGACCTAAAGACGGGACACCAATTATGAAACACCCTATATAATTATTTATTAAGTACCGAAAGGTGCTTTATGCTATCAGTGTGGGGAAACGTGTCTGTCTGTCCATCTAACTCCTCCGAGGCTATGAAAGATTTTCAAAATCTGTTTTCAAAATCAGTTCATGGCACGAACCAATCACAATTATTATCTAAATCGGTTCATTGACACGTGCACAAATGGCACCTCTATTTTCCCGCCAAGCAATTTTCAATGGGAAGATACACTACTGTTTATAAAAATCGCAACACCCTGATGGAATGGTCTAATCCATATGCAATTTGCAATATTTGCATACAATGGGTCAGAGTATAAATGATTAGATTTTCAGAGTAATTGCTTGAAAGAACACCATGCCTCGACGACGACGAAGGGTACCATATCAACAGCTGACAGACTTTGAAAGAGGACGCATAATTGGTCTGCGTGAAGCGGGATGGTCGTATCGTGACATTGCTGCTCGTGTAGGACGTAATGCAACGACAATTATGCGTGCATGGAGGCAGTGGAGCGAAGAGAACAGGGCACACCGAAGACCAGGCTCAGGAAGACGCAGCACGACGACACCGCGAGATGACAGACACCTCTATCGCATGTGTGTAGCAGATTGTACAGCCACTTCCACAGTGTTAGCACAACAGTGGGGTGCTACAGTAGGCAGGACAATGTCTGCTAGCACTGTACGACGCCGTTTGATTTCCAGAGGATTGATGGCACGAGTACCATTGTTGCGGATTCCTTTGACTCAAAACCACCGGCGCCTCAGGTTGCAATGGGCCCATCAACACCAACAGTGGCAAGCTGAATGGCAACAAGTTGTGTTTTCGGATGAGTCAAGGTTTAACTTGCAGCACCGTGACGGCAGGATACGAGTCAGAAGACATCGTGGCGAGCGCGATCTTCCAGAATGCATCCTGCAGCGTCATTCAGGACAAACGCCAGGGGTGATGGTGTGGGGTGCAATCAGTTACCATGGCCGTTCCCGTCTGATCAGAATCGATGGCAATCTGAACAGTGACCGGTACATCAGGGAAGTTGTGCAACCCGAGGTCATCCCCTTCCTGCAGAACCTTCCAGGCGCTGTATTCCAACAGGACAATGCCCGACCGCATGTGGCCAGAAATGTCCTCGCCTTTTTCCAAGCACATCAGACGCTCTTGTTCCCCTGGCCTGCTCGTTCACCAGACATGTCCCCAATCGAACATGTGTGGGACAGGGTTGCTCATCGATTGGCTCGTCAGACTCCTGCAGCAGCAACTGTGGATGAACTGTATACCCATGTAGACAGAGCATGGCAGGACATTCCCCAGGCCCTTATTCAGAGCTTGTTTGACTCAATGCCACGACGTTTAGAGGCTGTAATTGCATCCCACGGTGGTTTCACCCGATACTAATGTGACAATAAAACGCATTGTATTGACCTGAAAATCTAATGGTTTCTTTTCTGACCCATGATATGCAAATGCTCCAAATTTAATGCAGATTGGGCTATTCCATCAGGGTGTTGCGATTTTTATAAACAGTAGTGTATATTAAGTAATATATCAAACAAATCGTATTGACGAGATAGAAGCGGTTATTCATTACTATTTTCGTCAGTCGATGAATATGGTACAAGGCACGAACCAATCACAAATATTATCTAAATCAGTTCAATAGCA
>JAHWFO010094135.1:201226-245570 GCA_023313115.1 Rhysida immarginata
TTGGAATGATGTGTCATAAATGAATATAACGTGAAATTAATGATAGTCGCAATTGGTTCAAAGGTATGTGGTTTAATGTTATCTTTATGTTCCATGAGAAACTTACAATGTTAACATAGGGTGGTTTAAAAATATAGTTCCAAGAATGGTTTTGTTTATTCTTTCGGTACTTGGTTATGTCATTCTTTAATGGTTTATTATTATTATTATTAATTAAACATAGCACACCATTAAGGTGTAACCTTTTCTAAGCTATTCTAATAATTACCAGGTATAAACCCCTGTCCCTATTCCCAAACCGTATAGAGTTGAAAGATACTGTAATTCCGTTGTGTCTGCAATAACATTTGACTTTTAGAAAAGGTACAGGGATAACACATATACTATCATATAACCTTGTGAAGCAACACGTGAACCTATGTATGTCACTACGTTAATTGTGACGACACTTACGTCTAGTTACGCACTTTGAAATAAGAAGGCTAATTTATATCTCTGCTGAATAAAGTCAATGTGATCGCATAGTGGATAAACAAAATTTCTTCGTACAACAGTAACCCTTAATTTACCTGCATACTTACCTTAAATACGGACTGCGGCTAACTTGTATATGGCCCCTTCCGCTAGTAAATTAACCCACACTTTATCGTCCAATTACCAAAATGACACAACTATCATCTAAAATTAAATATACTATCTTCATTCAACCATTCAAGAAACAAAATTTATCTACTTAATTGGAATTGTAGGGCAATCTTTAATATTAACTCAAACTACATTGAAAAAGTTATTATCAACTCAGTCTAACAATCTGCCCTATGACCCGCAAAAGAAAAAAAACAAAAAAAAAAAAAAAGGGATAATCAGTATCATAATTTAATAAAGTCTATCATTAGTCTGTCTCCCTGAATAATTTGAAATTTAATAACAATGCGATTTAGTCACTTAGCCTAATGTAGGTCGCTGTGCATATGATAGACTATAAGTATCAGTTCATTCTTTATCACTATCCAGTTTGCACACTTAATTTTTTTTTTTCTTTTCCCTTTAACGCGTGAGCCCACCTAAAATTATATATTACTTATCTGTTCACCCGTTGATCACACATATAACTGCAGTCTTTTCTTGCGATAACTTTACTAGTATAGGAACTCTCCTACTCTGGGCTTGCTTCTGACGCAGCTGTAAAAACCGCCGTCTCTGCTTTCAGGTCCGCCGTGGCGTCCTGATGCACTCCTGCTCCCGTCTTCCGATCAGTTGGACAGTGCGCTGTTGGCTTATGGCTCGGCTAAAATGCGTTGATTCCACGCGCCCCTTCTTGTCTACAGCCCAACTGTAGGAGTCAGCGCTGTGGCAATCAACACAGATTTGATTCGTGCACCTGGTGCCCCAGTGTCTAAGGATGCCAACTGCCTACCCAGAGTAAGGTGTGGACTACGGAAGTATAATTTATCTAGTCCCTCCTAGCTCCCTGGAGTACCGGCTGCCAGTGTTGGGCAAGATAAAATAAAAACAATATCTAGATTAAGATAAAGATGAGAATTAAATATTTATCTAGATAAGATAATAGATGATATAATTTAATATGACCTAGATAAAGATAAAAGATAAAAACAAATTATCTAACAAATTAAGATAAAATTTAGCCTTTATTTAGCCATCTTTTCAAACTATCGATATATCATGATAAATATCACAGTTTTTGCGATAACAGGCTGTCTGCGCCATGCTCTATTTCGATATGTTAGCTGCTCATTACATTTATATCGTGGAAATCTAATGTTAATGTCGCGCACGAAAAAAGGTTGTTGCACAGAGAGGCTACTCGGTATGTTTACGCTTAGGACTGCGGGTACAGGAAAAGGCATTGCCTTGCTTTCGAGTTTCGATCTACTCCACCAAAAAACTCAGAAATCACAATGTTGGTTTCGCGCCTGGTGAAACGAAATCTTTTCTTTGTTCCCACTCATGGTTAATTATTTATTGTACATATATACCGTATATCTTCAATGGTAACCCCCGGCATCTATTTATTCAACTGAATCACTAACTGGGCGTTTATTAGAGACCGGCGTTTATTTTATCCGTTTTGGATGCATGCCTTTTTGTTTAAACAGAATATGGTACAGTAGTGCGCATTAAACAGTCCTTATGAACAGGATGACTTGAGAACAAAGGGCTGAATAGCAGAGTGCTTATGATATCGAAACTCAAAGCAATGTGCTAGGAATCCCCTCAAGCCCGTGTACATTGAACCCCAAAAGCGGCTCACGTGAAAAGCCGCGTGTAAGAGAATCCCCGGCGTTTTTTAGAGACCGGCGACAATTGGAGACTAGGCGTCTATTAGAAGATATACGGTAATTTCTTAATTTGTTTTAACGCTTCGAGAAGTGACTTGGAGCTGGAGGAGTGAGTTTCGAAGCAGCGAAAACACAATGGCTGCTGACAGGAGCAGCAGGGGAGCAGAAGACTAGTGATGTCACTAACTGGTTAACTCTGATTGGCTCCATTATTTCTGTATCAGTAGTAAGTTTGATAGACTTACGCCTCTCGTTAAGCATCTATCGATATCGGACAGCTAAACGTAACAGAAAACAGCATGGCGCAAACAGCCTATTATCAGCTGTCCAAGTGATATGATAGCGGAATGCGATATTTTAGATAATATCACCCATCGCTACTGGGTACCTTCAAGAGGTATTTTCTGAGACTCCGCTTATAAGAGCCCAGTCGGGGAAATTGAAAAAAGGCTCAAATAAGCGGAATCGCAGAAGACAGTTATTTTGGGGAAAAGAAAAGTGGCTCTTATAAGCACTTACCTCTTTTATAAGGAACTCAAAGAATTCCTCAACTAGTCACATGATTACTTGTAAAATTCAGTGACTTTGTGCGTAAAAAGAAAGAGCCATGAGCCCATGACAAGTCATGCATGCTGAAGCTGGATGCATGTCTCCTCTATTTAAGGTCGACCAAATCCTTACAATTTTAGAAAAGTTGTCTCAGTAAATTTTTTAAAACCTTTATAAAATTTATAGAAATTTTTGAAATAGATAAGATAAACTATGGTTAGATAAAGATAAAGGTAAAAGATGACATAATTGAAAGTTTATCTAGATAAGATAAAAGATAAAAACTTTTCATCTAAGATAATTATCTAGATAAATTTATCTAGATAGGTCCCAACACTGCCGGCTGCGACCCTCCTTACTCTGCACTGTGCACTGCACAAATCCCGGTCACCTGTTGCTTAAGCCGTGCCACTTATCTCTCACAGCTGTCCGCTCCGGTCGTCTCCCAGCTGCATCCGGCTACGCTCGGCTCCTAGTGCTGTTGCCGCTGCTCTCTATGCATGGGTATCGTCCTCGCTCGTTCGGGGTTTTTTGTTTAGTTGCCCGCTTGAGAAAATTTTCTCTTTTCTGTGATCTTCTCACTTTAAGCACAAAGTCTCATCTGTATATCTGTCGTTCAATCCTTTACTTGCTTTCAGTTTTTTTCCGTATTGTTTCACTTTCTTGACCTACTTTCTGATTGGTCAAGGGGGCTCAATTCTGAGAAGCTGCCCCCAGCGATGGTTGTTGCCAAGGTAACACCGCTGCTACTCTGCACTCATTGTTCTCACAGTTCGACTGGCCTAATCCTTAGACAATAGGGAGATAGGCCCTACCCTTCTATTGCATTGATACCGTTAAAATATCGTAGGAGTTTCTTCACAGAGAGAGACCAATTTACTTATTAATTCTATCAATTTCCCTACCATTTTCTTGTGTGATTTTGATACTGTTACCTAATTCCCCATTGAATAAATAAATAAATAATTCAAATAACGATAAGACTCAACAAAAAAGAACTTTCCATAATACATCGTGAATAACGACTCCCAATACCCTACCTAAACTTTACTGAGACAAAAGGGGGTTTTATATTTAAAATAACTAAAAAAAAAAATAAAAAAAAAGTATCTACGTTCCTCCAGCCGTAGTTTATTTTTAATTTTTGCAATGAAAACAACACAGATAAGCCTTAATATAATGGCATATCTGTAGTGGTGGGTCATACGGAATATCTACAAAGATGACATATGTCCTGTCACACCCTAAACAACCTAAAAAGGAGAAACTGAGTTCTCATGTTGCCATGTTTATGAAAAATATCTAAAACCCAAGGGAAGCTATATTCCAATTTAATAAAACTTTATTCAAACAAAAATAAATGTGATAAGTTCAGCTATATTATCTACAAGATTAGTTTGTTTAGTTTCTGAGATGAATTACACAGGCTTGCAATGAAAAAATACAAGGAAATTGATAGCTTAACTTTATGTATTTTTTGGTGCTGATTTCAGAAAACAATGAAAAATTTCTATCATGTCAGGATTTCTTGAAAAATACAATTTTACTTGGAATTTTATCAACATTTATTATAAAATATTTATAGAAACTTTACCATAATTTGATGTAAAAAGTTTAAACTCAAGGACTTTTTGTTTTTCTCTCGACCAGAGATGGCTTGTGCTATCTGGCAACAGTAGTTTTCCATTTAAACCTACAAAAAATAAATAATATTCTCGATTGCTGAAAAATCAATTTGCCTCACCAAGAATCGATTATAATTATTTTACATAGATTTAAATGGATAAAAACCACTGTTGCCAGATAGTAAATGCAAAATTGGTTGCGAGAATTCCTTTTCAAATAGGATTTTAGCAAAAATTTCGATATCAATTTTACAAAAAATCCTGACGTGATGGAAAAAAAAATGGAGGCACACCAAATAACATAAAAATCAGCGAAAACTTCTCTTGTATTTTTCAAAAACTTCAATTTTGCAGCCCTGTGTTATTATAAAAAAAGATCACTTATCTACATTTCAATATAGAGCCACAACCCTCCCTCCCCCTTTTTTCCCCCACTGGTATAGTTCATAAACTACCATGTGCTCATCAGTCGCCAGAGTTTTGGTTAGTTTCACTGTCAAGATCTACTTAACTATAGGTACCAGATGTCCACGTTGCAAAGAGCACTGTTTCTTCTGTCCTAGGTTGCATGTCGACCTCTATTCCGTCGCCACCAATGGTGTTTCACTCACGCTGCTCACCTGCTATCACTCCTCGGTGGTCCCTCTGCAGCCTGTCCAGCTCAAACGCCTTGATACTACCACAAGGTCCACGGTATACCCTTGAGATCCACCACCCGCCAGAACAACGTTGCAGCGTACTACCTACCGCCGATGATAAGCAAACCAGTTCTTCTCTGACACCACTGGTATAAGCTACTCCACGGTCGACACTGTTGTTACTGCTGGTCATCATGACAGGAGAGTGTCTTCTCCCCAATCTAGGCACACTCTGCCGAGCGTGTATCACTTCCTCTTTTCGGTTGTTCCACATCCATCATCCCACCTCATTTGAACTCTGTGCCGGGGCAGGCTACAAGACGGGCTGCCAGATGCGAGCCAAATTCTATCATGTCGCTACTTTGATCTCTACGTAAAATTCACCTCTCCTTATAGAGCTTCGAAACGCAAAAGCGCTGGAAGAGCCTCTGTCAATCAGTGCCTCAAGCCATTGATCTCTCTGCTCAGTTACTGTTCATAAAACCTTTCTTTCTTTCATTTCCCGCCCAAAGGACGGCTCTGTTGCCTAGGCAGCATGGGATTGAGCAGCCCCGGACACCCCCTCCAGCTTGTTTCCTGCAATGTTAACCAAACAAAAAAAAGAGAATGAGGCCTAAAATACCGAATTAAGCAAATTATAAGGAAATGAGGAAACTTAGACAGGACACATGGGTTGAAATGATTCAACCAGTGTATCTCGTTAGAAAATCCAATAAATTTAAATATTTAACTGTCATCAGCTTGCCTACGGCCAAAATTAATAACATTGGAATAAAGTCAATAAGATGATAAACACAGATTTGGGGCACTGGTCCCAACTCTGTTGTGGCATTTAAACAAAATGTCCTAATTGAAATGCAGCAGGTCATTATACATGATTGTGCTTTGCAATCTAAAGCTAATAAACGTATTTTGTATTGAAGATCATTCCAATAACGGATGTGTTATAGGGGAAATGGTGGTAAAGATAATTTGATATATTAAGTGGAGGTCCAATCTTCCCTTGTTGTGTCTTCTAGAAACATGCTCATCATAACCATCCACATACAAAGGAAGCCAAATGATCTTTACTGTAGGGCCTTGGCCAACTTCCCCAAGAGACCCATTTCTCTATAATAATGTGGGTATTTTATAGTGCTACAAGCTCTTACATATCTGGTACTGAAAAGAAATTGAAGCAATGAAGGCAAGTTATCTTTGAAGAGTAATTTCTAATTATAGTGGAACTGAAGTGGCCAAAAGTTGATGAAAATTCCCCATGATATAAATCGTACTTTCTAATTGACCTTTTTTTTCCTATCTCTTACGGTTTTATGCATTAAATTTGACCTTGAAATTAAATGTGAAGGTCAAAAATAATATTTTTGTTAAAAACCCCACACCTGATTTGATAGGAGATAATTTTTTTCCAAATCTGGAAATTCCCATTAGTTATTGAGATATTGAGACTGGTAACAGACTTTTTGAACACCCTGTAGAATTGGGCATATAACACTTTTAATAAATTGAGTCATGTCTTGGTGGGAGATAAATGATCGAATACGTTTAATTAATTATGTTTTATGATGAAGAACTGTAATTAGAGTCAACCTGATATTTTTTAGCATTATTGCATTTGTTATGTTTAGATGAAGCAAAAACAGTTGTTTTATCCCGATTAAGGGTTAACCCTCTCTGATTATTCAATGGCTGAAGATAGCCAATATCTTGCTGCCAAGGTTAGATGGCTATTGTGTATCCTGAGGACTGTACACAGCAAATAAAAAGTTGTCATCAACAAAACTAAGTGTTTGGAAATTAAATTTCTGATAATAAACTGATGCTGTAGCGACAGCATATAAAGAGAGGGCCTATAACGAAGCCCTGGATTATACCTTGTTGAGACGGCTTCCTAATAGATTGAGTTTGGTTATTATGTTATCCAATTTGACAAAAAATCTCTCAATAGATCTAAAAGGAGATCAGATATTCTAAAGGCTGCCAAGTCGCGGTGTAGTTCAGACCTGGAAACAGTGTCAAAAGCCTTCGAGATATCAGCATGAGCTCTCATGAAGTTTAGTCCAAAGATTTGTTGGTATGAAAATACAATTTTCTGGTAAAACATCTAGAGGTATTCACTGAACTTTATGCAGAGTTGATAAGGAACTTTATCAAACTGCCATATTGTTGATAAGGAATTTTGGGCCAAAGATAATTGGCTAGTTCCTTAAAGGGATCATCCATAAATTACGTAATGCTTGAATAGAGGACAGGGGTTGAGCAGCAGTGCAGAGCGTTACAGAGGAGTAGGAGGAGGGGATAAGGTCTGGCATTACGTAACGAATCTTTTGATGATTATTTGCTGACCACTAAAAGTGATTGCCTATGTTTTCGTTTCTCTAACTCAAAAAATAGTTTTCACTGAAATCGACGTAAAAATCATGTTTCCAGAAGATGTTGAAATTTTGAAGGAAAAAATTTCCATCTGTACGTATGTATTGTAACTCCTCAAAACTGACTGTTTCATCAGACCGTTGAAGTTACATTACATAACCCATTACACATAAGCAGATGTGTTTCGTTCAACTCAACAGATTACTATCATCGTAGCAATAATTTATATCAAAGCAGGTTGACATCTCTCTATCGATGACATCTCTATATGCTTGAACTATTCTCGTCGCTTCTCACGCACAAGGCAACTTATGCTGGGCAGAGACTGTATGCTTATACTACGAAAAATTGCTTGCATCATTTGTTCGTTAAACAAATAAGTAAGATTTGTCCTACCTTGTACTTGCTTGCTTCGTAGTCTCAATTGCCGTTTTCGTGAAGACAGAAACAGCTGTCATACAGCCAACAAAACAAGACACTTTAAACACAAAGGATGCTAACGGGGATGGTATTTATTCGCTTTGAGCTCAAAAAATATTTCAATTAGAAAAAGAGAAATGCATAAATAAGAAAAATATAAAGCTTGTAAACAGTATCAAACAACAAAATAACTCTTTTTAAGGAATTACACATGTGAACTAAGGACAGTAGATTCATTCAGTGTTATGAAGCTCATGCTCATATTCATTTGAAACTTAGTCATATTCGTTCATCAAGTACAGCTGATAAAATAACTATCAGTGGTTCATTTCCATCTTTTTTCAATTGGCCCGTTATGTCAAAAGCGGGAAGGTGGGTAATCGCAGCACACCTCTTGGAGATCGGACTTCTTAGATCAAATAATCTGATAGCCTCTTGTTTCCTACAGTGATTGGCCTTTTGGCAGTCGAACATTCGAAGTTCATTATTGGGCTGGGTGCCTGTCGATAGAAGAACACTAATAGGGAAAGTGGAGTTCCTCGTTCCTCTGCTGCTTTGGCTGGGGACGTCGTCATCAGAAATCATGTTGCTTCAGAGCTGATCCGAAGTGCATCACAATACTAGTTCAATGGGGACATGCCATTTATGACAGGCTGTCACAAACAGTACCTAGCCACATATCTGGAAGAGCAGGGGGGGGGGGGGGTTGGGGGAAGGACACTGCAGGAAGGAACCTCACTGCTCACATGGCTCGCATTCCAACGTAGACCTGGATGGGAGATCTGGCAATTTCCAGGGCTCTCGGACGTAGCTTGGACAAAAGCTGGGTTCGTTAGCATGTTCCAGCATCTGACAATAACAATCCAAAGTCGCTTCTCTCTTTTTACAGAAGAGGATGACTGGCGGCGATCGTCGCTATATCGCAGCGACTCCTTGAAATAGCATCTTGGCTGTTTATTGTGCGCTTATCCTACTTTTCAGGATAACAAATGCATGTACAAGTTTAATGCGAAAAAAAAAAATGTTCAAATCAATGCAATTCCTGACTTTTTGCGTTTCTTCCGTATTCGCTACCCGCAAATTGAGACAGTCCAGTGACTTTTATTCATTGGACATAAGCGTCTGTTCACGTTCGAACATTCCTTACCCAAAACTATCATACAAGCAACTCAATCACGAGTTCGTGTGGAGAAAAAAACTTGCCAATAACCTGTGTTTTCTTTTTTTCACCTTACCATAGTAAACATTGTTGTCGTTATAACGATTGTCATTGTCTGACGATTTTCTAACAGTAATTAACACACAGCAATAATAAACTGCAACAATTGGCGGGCTTGGCTACACAACACATTCCTAAATTACATAAACCAGGACATTTATAGTTCATCACTTTTAACGCATTCATAAATGCTTTAGAGTAAAAACATCTTCCTTAATTCGGCAAAAAAGAACTCCAAAACATGTCCATTATTCTCACTTAGAATAACAATCATTGGAGAGCACAAAAAATGGTATATGTGTATTTTAGTATACCAAAGCTCATACTAATTCAGGATTTGTTAATACTTGCGGAAATAAAGATAAAACTTAACGAAATGTTAACACACTAGCAGCATATACTTTCAGTATAATTTCTTATGCACATTCCCTGTTATCCGTCATTATAGAGGTGGTTTTCCGGAACGCTACACACAAAGCTGACATCTTAAATCCGCTACTCCATAGAACTCGAGCTTAAGATGTGAGCTTACAGTATACTCAAATACTCATATACCAAAAAAATTTGTTACAACTTATCCGAAATGGCAAACACTAGAAGCAAATGAAATTAATACATACTTAGAGAGTGCCTTAATCGTTTTACGCAATGCCATTGTATGAAGGAAAAATTTATTTCTGTTATAACTCGGGAAACTTTTTTTTGTAAGTTGATAAATGATTCTTTTGGACTGAAAATTTTTGTAATGAATTGGAGATATTTGTTGGTTTATAGAATTTATTTCATTTCTATATTATATACATGTATTTTGATTTTTTTTGAAAAAATAATAGACATCATTAAATATTATTACAGAAATGAAATGTGCAGTTTCAAAATTTTTTCAGAATTTATACCTGGAGATAGTCATATTTTAGTTAGTTTTATTCATGACAGAATGGTAAAGAAATTTTTTAAATAAGTTTGAAAGTTATTTTTCTATGAATTTTCGTTTGAATTTATGTCAAATTGTAATTTGAGCTCGCTAACGTAAACACGTCATTTGATATTATTCGCGTGCATAACCCACGTGAGTAGCTCCCTCTATTATGGGCGATGGTGCGAAGTTCGATTTCCTTTGTTCTCTGTAATGAGGGTGATGACGTCATGTAGTGGTGCTGCCAAAAGTGACACAGCAATGGGGGGAGGATCGGACGGGATAGTTGCAAGGGCTCGGATTTTTGTTGAAATATTATAATAATTTCTAATTCCCTTTAAAAATAATTAAGCCATCAAAGCAAGAGTGTCTTCTGCCTTGGTTTGAATTGGTTTTTTCCTGTTCTGGACTGCGGTATTGTGTAATGGAGGTGTCAGTGCCCGCTAAATATGAAAATTTTCTCCTTTTATGCTCCAGTGCTTGAGTAAGTCTAAATATCATTTTTTACTTACACTCCGATAAATATCTCTGCCTATTGCTAGAAAATAAATGTAGGGGTTGAAATGTATAAGCAGTTTGAGATATCTTGCTGCATAAGATAATTGTTTATATAATTAGATGTACATCGCTATTTCGTCAAGTTACAACGCTCTTCATTATGAGAGCAGCTTGTTATAAAAATTACTTTATTAACTTCTAATGATTGTATGCGCATAATATCAAACAGATAATTAAAGGAAGGTTTCTGTATTATATTAAAAAAAAATCGGCGATGAAATTTCAAAAGTTTTAACATTGTTGAGTTTTAAATTTCAAGCTGTGTGCAACTCAAGATAATTCTCATAGAAAGGCCAAATATGGCCTACGGCGGTCCAAGAACGTTAAACTGTGCCTTGACTTACCATATTTTTTCGAATATAGGCCGCGGCTCTATATATTATATTATATTATATTATATTATATTATAATTATATTATATTATATTATATTAATGTATCATGCATATAAATAAATTAATTTTGTGGAGTTGCGGTGTATTATTAATTTCTACTTTTAGTAACCTTCCACAGTTGCTATTAAGATTTTGTTCACGACTAAACCTAAAAAAAACGAAAAAATTTTAGGAGTGGGCCAAAAGTAAGCGTGGCCTGAAAAAATTATTTTTCTGAATTAAACAATCATTATCGGTAATTTTGGAACAAACAAAAAAAACAGATCGAAGTACTTCGTATTAGTGTCCCATAGTATATCAGGTTGTTGCAAAAGTTTTTTCCGGATTTTTATTCCAACACAAAAATGATTGAACTTGAATGACAGATTCAGCTCACGCAGATGCCGGGCAATGGTTGAACAGTGAACCTTGAACTGTTCTGCGAGTTCCCTTGTTGTTACATTGTGATCTTCATCAATTGCTTGGCGTAGATCACCATCTGAAATCATGATTGGCCGACCAGAGAGGTGCATCTTGAAGAGTGCTATCTCCGCGTCTGAACCGGCGATACCATTCTTCTATTGTACGTAAACTCGTAGAAGATTATTGCTCGAATATGCTCACGTGAAAGGTCAATTTCAGACCGTTGATGGCACTCACAGATGTATAGTCAGAAAGTTGATTCTTAGATGTAATAAAGCAGATATTCAGGAATCAAATGCAATAATTTGTTTGAAAAAATATGAACACCCCCTTCGGAAAATGAGCCCTTCTTGGGCACAGGTTCTAGAACCGGAAGAAACTTTTGCAACCACCTGATATTACATAGTAATGTACAAATTAATATGTTAAGGTTAGGGACTTGCTGTTGCTCAGCAGACTTTGCTGCTACAACAACTTTTTCCAGTTTGACAGCAAATTCTACAAAATGGAAAAAGGCACACCCATGGATAGTAGCTTGAGCCCTTTCTTAGCCAACTTGTTCCTTAATCATTTAGAAAATTTAGCCCACACTAATTTTAGTTACTTTCCCAGTGTCTGGTATAGGTATGTTCATGACATTTTTACTGTCTGTCATATTGATCATATTGACCAATTGAAAGATGATCTCAACGGCCTATGCCCCTCTATATCTTTCACTGTGGAAAGGGAAAGCAATAATTCACTCCCTTTCTTGGATCTACTGGTGCATAAACTTGCCTTCAGAATCTACAGGAAGTCTAACTACGTACCAGCCTACATACACAGCAATTCCAACCACTATTTTAGCCACAAGCTCGCTGCATATAACCATATGATACACCGGGCATTGAACATCCCTATGACAAGAGAGAAAAGGAACATTGAATTCTGCCAGATCAATGATGCTGCAGCTGCCAATGGTTTAAATAGTGAAAACGTGGATAAATTAATTAAGAGGCAGAATTTCATGTTGAAACTTATGGAAGCCACAACCCTCACTCATGGAACTCGGGACAGAAACAAATATGTTTGCCTCCCATATAACAGGAAGTTAACTAGAGGCCTGGAGAAAATCCTGGGATTGTTCGATCTTCAGGTGGCTTACAGAAGTAGCCACACTCTGAGAAGACTCTTAGGCAATACCAAGGAAAAAATCCAGACAACAGAGAAATCCGGGATATATGAGATCAAGTGTGGTACTTGTGACCACAAATATATCAGACAAACCCGCAGAAGAATTGGAACCAGAATAAAGGAACATTTCGACTGCGTCAGAAACCATAGAGCAGAAAAATCGGCTTACGCTGAACATATAATTAACACCGGACACAACATAAAGACAGAAAACTTCAAGATTCTACATGTGGCTGATGACTTCAAAAGACTTAATTTCTTGGAGTCCCTGGAGGTTTTGAAGTGCCAAGAACAAAAACTCTTGAATCATGATGCTGGACCTCTGGATCTATCACGAAGGGAAACCTTGTTAGCCCATGCTAAATAACGGCTTTCTAGTTCCGTTTTCTCTTTTTTATATTTTTATTGTTTTTCTCCTGTTCTTTGTTCATCAATGTTTCCAATTATACTTCTGTAATCTTCGGTTAAAGCTCTCTCCTAGGTCTGCTATTTTGGACCAACCACTCTTGAGTGGTAAAGCTTTTTGCGCCCTATTGGCTACTTACTCTTATATAAACCCAACTCCTTGTTTGTTACCTTGACTCATACTGATGACGGCTACCTTGTAGTTGAAATGTATACATTTATGATTATTAAAATTCTTTTGTGGAAAAGTGGCATCCTTCCTTCATCTATAAATTCACTATTAGTTGCCAGTACTCGTTTTACAAAAATGGTAACAGATTTGTTTACCCTGATGCTGAAGATAGCGATGTAGTGTCCCTCAGTGACATTGTATGCAAACTTCCCCCTCCTTTATCACGTGGTGGAAGGAAAAGGATGGCCAGATTTGTGATTTGTGAAATCTCTTTTGCAAAGCTTAATATGCGTTAAAATGTTGCTTTTTTCATTCTATATTTCAAAAATTGTTCATTGCTTTTTCATTAAACCTACTTTGCTACTTGTGTTGCCGTTTATTTCACTTTTGAATTTCATTGTAAAAGTAAAAATGAATGTGTCTCAAACCTCCCTTGCATGTGGAGGTAGGAGATCGTTGAGGTGCTTGCAAATATTTGAAAATACTAACGTTATCGTTTCAAATAACAGGCTTTATATTTATTCAAAGACATTACACAACTTAGGCTTCTGGTGGTAATAACAGTTTGGGTAATATCCAATTACTAAAGATACAATGAATTAAAATTAAATTTTGTCTCATACCTCCCTTGTCTCCCTTACTAATAGAAAGCATGATCCCTATATGATAGAAAGTATATGAAATTAAAAATATATACTTTTTTAAAATAAATTTCCCCATGTCTTGTCGTTGTCTTAGGTGCCACAAGGAGAAATTTTATAGGAGATGTTATTAATCTCACTAACTGTGGTTTGCTTAGAAATTCCGCAGAAAGGTTCAAGACCAAAAGGTGCCGATTTGGCACCTTGTTTAGCTAAGGTATCCGCAACCTCATTTCCAGCTATGCCTTTATGTCCTGATATCCATTGTAACTTAACGTTATTATGGAGAGCCAGGATCTGCAGGAATTCACAACATTCCCAGGTAATTTTAGAAGTTATCTCGGAAGATTTAATGGCCTTAAGGGCTGTCTGACTGTCTTGAGTATGAAGATTTTTCTATGAACATAGAGTTTTTCTATACATTTCTGTAGGCACTAAATAATGGCCAACATCTCCGCCTCGAAAACTATGACCCAACAACCTAATCAACTAGTGTGGAGAGTTTTGGGAGCACCACAGCAAATGATGGCACCCTTAGGAAAATGCCGACTCCCTCTTCCCTGCTTTATCACAGGGTCTATAATGACCTCGCTCGAGGGCTCAGGGAAGTTACAGGTTCCATAACATCATAAGTCATATGCAAAATATTACTGGTCATAATCCGGCTAATGATGGTATGAGACTTCGTCCCAGGGAAGACTACCCATTATACTTGATTACCCAGTTGATATGAACTTTTCCTAGCGACTCCCCAGATAGAAATATCAAGTGGAGTCAGAAAAAGTATCGCTTCCGTGGCCCTGATTGATGTGATAGAAACAGCGCCCATGAGACACCAGTAGGCCAACCTCTGAAGGGAGGCCACTCTGGCCTTAATGATAGACTGCTCTATCTTATGCCACCTAACCAGAGCAAAGTATGTTAAAATCGGTCTGCTAGCCGTGACATATAGCCAGTAAATCATTTTAGGAGTGAAACCCCAGGATTTACCTAGGACTCAGTGACTACGATAGAGTGCTACTTTAACCTGATTAATTCTTTTATCAAAGTGTTGGATAGATAATAGAAGACGAGATTTGAACCTGTACCTGCGAAACAGAAAATGAGCATTTTACCACTAGACCACCTGAATAGGATAAAAAACTATTCTACGATTAGGATATTTATAAAGTGTAGTCACTTATAACAAACTTTATTAATTTTTTCTTGGAAAATTTTGAGAAGTGCGTCAAATGGCTTTGCGTGGGTGTTTAATTTAGTGAAAGCTACATGTAGTGATTTTTTTATATTTATCAAAATCGGTGATTCAAAATACTTGGAGTCTTCTTGTCAGATACATAGATGACAGGGTCATCTGCATATCCTTGGGCATAATTGCCATGACCGATTAAATTGGAAATGAGGTCATCCACCACCAGGTTTCAGAGCAGCGGGGAAAGAATACCACCCTGCGGACAATCTCTGGAGGGTCGAACCTCAATTTCCCCTCCCAAAACATGTGAGACAGTAATAATCCTGTCTGCCAAAAGGGTATGATTCCATTTACAAAACAATGGAGCAATTTGCTTTAGAACTTAAAGCATTAGCAATTGAAATATAGGAGGTATTATCAAATGCCCCTCAGTATCGAGAAAAGCTGCAAGTGCAAATTCATTATATTCAGGAGTTTTTTGATTTTAACCACCAAATGGTACAAAGCTACCTCCATGGCTTTACCAGGTTGATAGGCAAATTGATTAACATGAAAGGGAGAGTGCATCCCAATAGTTTCTCTAATCCACCTATCGATGATCTTTTCGAAGCATTTAAGCACAAAAGAAGATAAACTAATTGGTTGAAAACTTTTAGCTAGGTCACAGCAGCCTTTACCAGGTTTCGGAATAAATATCACTTTAACCATCCTCCAAAGATTAGGAATCAGTGATGGCTACAGAAACAAAGGGCAGCATGGCGCGCTCGAAGGCAATGGGGCACTGAATGTCTGAAAGGGGCACTGAACGTCTGAAGGGCACTGAATGCAGCTAAATTCTTGCTTTAAAGTTAATAAAAGTACATGGGCATTTCAGTGACCTACATTTATCTTTTTAAGGCATAATGCTAATTTCGGAATCTGTATGCGATTAGGGCACGTTAAGGCTTTCTAATTTCTTCCTTAATTTGTGATGCCACGAAAAGACATCATCTCGTGGGACAGTCCTCGATAGTTTTTAAAGTATATTTTTCAACAATTTATGCACTACTTTTGCAGGATAAAATTGCGAATAATGATTGCATTAAGATTTTTAAACTTTATACCTTATACAGTTGATCTGTATTATCTCTCAACATTTTAATAATGCTAATTTAAACATGAAAGCTTATTGAGGAATACTTCTTCTCGCGGACGAAGCTGTTTGTTTTGAAAGTAAAGCGACCACAGGAAACCACCACACACGATTACAAAAGGCTCGACTTATCGGCACGGAGGATAAAAAAAGCACAAGGAGTAACGCGATAAACAGCTCGTCACGGCTACTAACTAAACTGATGCAGTTAATATTTTAAATGAATGTACGTAGCAGTTTAATTAAAATGTTTAGGCTTTAAATCACTCACGCCACAATGATAAGCTCCTATGAATACTTAAGCGGCACATTGTTGCCATTCATGGGTTTCAGTTTCTTGCGTTTGTGCAGCGCCGAGGGGCAGCGTGGCGGGGCAAGGGGCAGCATGGTGCTGTGCCACGCTGATTTTACCTAGCGGCATCACTGGGAATATATCCTAGGGCTAAGCTATCCTTAAAGATTAAAAATAGGATCGTGAGATCACATCTAATACTCGCTGAAGCAAGATTGATGAGTTTTCATCCGGTCCAAATGATTTGTTTGGTTCAAAGAACTTGATTGCCCTTACAACGTTATGGTGTGTAATAACTTCCTTAGCCATAGCTGACCCTGGAGATTCTGATGAAAGAGTCATAACAATCAGGATCCAATGGTTCATTAAGCATGGCACCCATGAAGTGAGTTACCATAAGAATCTCAAGGACTTCTTTAGCATTCTTGGTGAATTCACAATCTGCTTTTTTGAGAGTACCTACCAAAATTTGTTGAATCTAGCTCCTTCTTCAGTCTTTTGGACTGATTAACAGAACTTCCTCCATCTAACTCGTTTAGCTGTTCTAATGGCTTTATTGTATTCAGCGAGGGCAAGCTTATAACTATGCCAGTCATTGATCTTTTTAGCCTTCCTAAATAGATTTCTAACTTTACATCTACATTGAGAAAGATTGTGATTATTCCAAACACCACTGGATCTGCATCTCTTCCTCAGCAAGGGACAGTTGTTGTGATACGATTGAACCAAGGCCTGTTGCAAGCCATTCACACACAGTTCCAGATCAAAAGTGTCACAAATTTCTGTCGGAAGACCGGAAATCACGAAACATACGTCCTCACAAAATTGAACCCAGTTTCTCCGCTTTAGGTCCCTAAAGGTTCTATCCCAGTCCTCGCTAGTATTAAGAGAGAAATGCATATGTTGATGATCTGCCAAAGATAGTTTCTCTTCAACATGCCATTCCTAAACCAGTTACACAATTTGGAAGAACCAATTGTGATATCAGTTACCTCCCTTCTTACCGCAATCATGAAGGTTGGTATCTTCGATAAATACGAACACGTTAATCTACGACCAAAGAAAATGTTCTATTGATAACCTTTTGGCCCGATTCAGTCGGCTACATCCAAAACTGCAGTATACCATGGAAGAAGAAGAGAATGGAGGAATCAGTTGCTTGGATTTGTGTTTCCCGTGAACAGGCAACGAACAAGGTGGTTTTCAGTATCCATATGAAAGAATCAACCACTGCTAATATCATACCTTATGATTCTTCGCATCCAATGGGACGCAAAACTGCTGCCATATACCATGGATTTAGGAAGGGTTTGGCTTACCTTATTAGTAACACTGCTTGCTGATCCGAAGTCGCTACCATATTCGAACTGGGGAGAGCGGACCAGTACCCTAGAAGGGTCACTAATGCCATATTCGGACAAGCTAGAAGAAGAGTAATGAACACCAACCCGGATCAGCGTGACAAGCCTGTGAACTATGCCACATTAACCTATAGTGGACAAACCATCCAATTTGTTCTGAGAACAAGGAATCGGGATAGCTTTCCTGAATCCTGTTAGGAAGAACCACGCGAATGACATTTACCAAGGGGCTGGTGTATACAGGCTGCATTGCCCGGATTGTGAAGCCATCTACATTGGATCCATGTGCCGGCCCTTCTATAAGAGATTCTGAGAGCATAGAAGGTCGTGGGTTAACCAAGATGGTAAGTCAGACTTTGCTGACCATCTTATCGTTTCAACACACCGAATGGTCAACATTAACCTATGCATGGACAGGGATAAGATATTGTTCCACGAGGAGATCGAAATCAGAAGGCAACAACGTATGGACAACCTCACGTTCCTCAATATTCAAACATCCTTCGAGAGGGATGCCTTAATCGATTATATTATTGGATTGGACAAGGATTATGAAGACTGGAACCAAGGAAGAGTTTCCAATTAGGTTGGCGTTCTTGATGAACCCCCTATTAGTTCCGCCAAGCCTGGTATTATAAAAGGAACACTGCATCCCAGCTCACTTTGTAACATTGTAGCCTCCGAAGATGATGTAATATCGAAACGTGTTAGGCATTAAACTTTGTTTCAGTATTACTTTTTGATTCTTTTACTTTTATTGGTTATTACACGCGATACTAGTCAGTGAACATTTTTAGTTTTTGATAACAAGTTGGAAATGTCAACTACTTTTGACATCATGATGTTTTTGTCATAGTCACTTTTTTTTGGCTAAGATCTACTACTGGTACTATCTCAGAAAATTCCATTTCTCACTGCACCTTCACTCTACTGCAACAACTGCTACATTCTGAGTTAAAGCTGCAAATACAGCTTTCAGAAAAAAAAAATAATCAGTTATGCAGATCTCTTGTGTCACTGTTCCATGTCGAAGATACCTGTAACAGTGAGGGAAAATAGAAAAGTGCAACCACAAAAAAGTGCACTTGTTTATGAAAAAAATATCAGTAAAATAACTGCAATAAAAATGTAGGATGTGCGAAAATTTTGGTTTGTATTACATAAAATCCGGGATTTTTTTAACGTTATTGATAGAGGAGCTTCATGGGAAATAAGCAAAAATTACTTAAGAAGCAAGAAAATGTACAAAGCAGGAAACATAAAACCGGGGTTCTACTGTACAGTATTGTAAATCCTCCTGCTCAGTACCTGTTTGCATGGTACATATGTCAAAAAATGATTGGTGACTGTTTTAATAATAATACTTGATAAATAATTGTTGGGTGAAAATGACATTGTTTATGAAAATAAAAGTAGATCTGTTGAACGGTCTCATTGTTGTAAGAATAGGAAATTCAAAAAAGAACATTACAAAAGAAGTTTTTTTGAAGGTGTAATGTTAAATCCTCCTGCTGCTCCTAATCCATGGCCTGACGTTTCTGTCGCACACTTGTGACAACAGCTCTGATATCATCAACAAAAGACTTACAAAATGTTAAAAATGTTATTTAGCCATGCTTAGAGGTAGAAAATTGTCAAATGGATGGCAACACTGTTGGGCAAATGGAGGAATGCAGGTTCCTATTTAAGTACTGATGCAATTGTTGTTTGCTTTGAAAATGATCAACAAATAATCCAGTAGAATTCTTAAACAGCTGCTGTCATAACGGAACAGCTATACACACTTGATTTAAAAATTAAAAGTATAATAATGTTGCTAAGAAATTTAAACACAAAACATAGTCTGTGCAATAGTACACCATTAGCGGTGAAAGATTCAAAAAAGAATTTGATAATCGCGTGAGTACTGACAGGCACTCTGTAAACGAAATGATATTTATTCCCGGGATAGATTTGGCCCAACAAAATCTGAACTACTGTTTTTCCTCAGGCGCTGGCAATTCCTCATAAAACTCGCCTTTTAAATGACAATAAACAAGGTCCAAGGATAGATGATAAAAGCTGTAGGAGTTTGTTTTTCTGCCTGAGCCTATGTTCAGCTTAACGGGAAAGCTGTGTCTGTTTCAAGAGTCCGGTGGTCACAGGACATGAAAATTAAAATTAGTGAAGGAAAAGAATAGGGGAACTTATTTCAAAATTCTGGAAAAATTTATATAAAAAATGTGGTATTAGAATTGTTTGAGGCTCAGCAGAAATGCAAAATTTATGCAAAGACTTGTAACACATGTTGCATTAGAGTTTAGGTTTTACTCTACTTAATAGTAAAAGAAATAGGGATATTAGAAAGGCATGAGAAAATACATGAACCAGGCTCCGTTGATATAGTCATGTTGTTCAGAGCAAAGACGATGATGATGGCTCTGAATTACATTTTTAATTTCTTGTAATAAATTTAGTAATTAGTATTTTCATATTGACAGCGGCTTTTTTACTAATGGAAGTCCTATCAAATTTCCATCTCGAAAAAAACAAAAAAAAAAAAGAAAACCACACCAAAACATTTTTTAAAAATATCATTGAATTTACAAATTTGACTATTATGGCACCCGTTGTACGATAGGTTTTAAAACTACAGTCAGATGTCAGTATCTCAAAAACCTTGCTTTCCCGAAGCATTTTTATTTCCCTACACTTTCACCATTATTTCAATGTAACTTTCCCTCATGATCTCGAAACATTTTCTCGGAAAACCTCTCTATGTCAAATTTTCGCTTTGTGTGCAAGGCATTTTAAACCTTTAAAAAAACAGTCGGGTTAAGATTTCTTTCTTTGCGAGAAATTTTTCATACGAAAATGAAAAATTTGACATCACACTTCAATATAGCATAGTATATTTAATATTTTACATGTATGTACTGTATTCTCTAATTAATAATAATTTTTTATTTTTTAATTAACCTATGCATGTGTTTTAGTATCATTTCTTTGTACTGTATTATACAGTAACTTTATTAACTTAAAATCTGGACTTAAAAAGTGATCCTCCATTTCTCGAAACATCTTTATCTCAAAATTTTTTCTGTTCCCACGAAATTCGAGAAATCGAGTTTCGACTGTGTTTTAGAATAAATAGGATTCTATTAAATATAACAATGAAAATTAATTTTTAACTGGAAATAAGATCTATGTTTTTAAACTAATAAAATTTTATTTCATATTTCCAAGTACTTACGTGTATCCAATTTTTATTCATATTTGGGAGCCTGTAATTCTAAACTTTTTTGATCCCCAAAATGAAATTTACATCTTCCAATTTTAGTATGGGCAATATTGCTGCTATCAGTATAGTCAAATAAAGGGTCCAGAATTAGAAATATGGTAGCATCTTTAATATAGCCCATGCGTTTCAAAATAACTTCATCCTCAGGGTAAAGGACAACTGCAGTGGAGCAGGCCCGAGCCACCAAATATATGGGATTGTGCCCACCAATCAGAAAAGGTCACAAACCAAGGAGCTGATTGGTGGGCTAACAAACAGATAAGCAACAAAAGTGTGAAATATACTAAAGGACAAAAAATTTTTTAGAATGAAATTCATAAAGGCTGTGACTCACTGTGTGATGTCAACGCACGATGCTTTCCAAATGGACAGTTTATGATGTCACTGAAGATGCCTAGGATCGGGTTGTTTTTGAAGTTGGTTAGATTATTCAGCATTTTGTCTGATCATCAAAGCCTCGTGGGTCAAGATCCTCTTCTGGTCATTTTCCAATTTTAGTATGGACATAAATTCGTGGATTGGGGGTGGGTGGGGGGGGGGAAACCTTGTGTATATTCTCTGCCTCCCGAAATTGGCCACCTTGTCAACCAAATCTGTTACCCCCCCCTCCCCCCCACAAGCAAGATTTGCCCAAGAAATATGCATTCGTGGACCATCTATTGAGAATGAAGCATCAATTTGGACCCATCCATGAAATTATATCCATACTAAAATTGGAAAATGACCAGAAGAGCATGTTGATCCACAAGGCTTTGATGATCAGAAGAGAGATGGAAAAACAACTGAGACAAAATACTGAATAATCAAACCAACTTCGAGAACCCGATCCTAGACATAGTCAATGACATCATAAACCGTCCATTTGGAAGACATCGTGCATTGATATCACACAGCCAAGCACACCTCAGAGTAGGGAAGGTAAGGCTAGAGCGCTCATGGCCATAGGAAAACGACACTTGCTGATCAGAAACCAGAAGTTACAGAACAGCCATCTTGCCACTGGCAGAAAGAAGCATTGGACTCATTGGAGCCACATAGGAGTGAGCAGAGATGTTGAAGAATTTGTAAAATTATCGGAATAAACGACTAAAATTCGGTGGGGATTAGTTTTCACCAAAAAGTAGATTGTTTCTAAATTAAATAAGTTTTTTTTTTTGAAGGATAATTATTTAAATAAGAGTAACAGTAGTCAGACCTATAATGCCACAGTATTTAATATGTTATAACTATGAAGTAGTTAGTACAAGTTCTCCAAGTGAATAAATAACTATGAAGTAGCTTGATGCTTAAAAAACTCAATACAGGTAATGCAGCCTTACTAAGCTTTTGCCAGTGGCAAGATGGGGAAACGGTGGTGCCATCCCTAAATAGGTCATGAGCGCCCTGTGCAATCACACCCTTTGTGAATTTTGTTCATAAAAATTTTTTGTCCTTTTGTATATTTCACACTTTTCTTGCTTACCTGTTTGATAGCTTTCAATGAGCTCCTTGGTTTGTGAGCTTTTCTGATTGGTGAACACAATCCCATATATTTGGCGGTTCGGGCCTGCTCCATTGTAGTTATTTGCCCTGAGGATAAAGTTATTTCGAAACGTGTAGTCTATATTAAAGATGCTACCATACTGTTAACTCTGGATCCTTTATTTGACTATATTACATGTTTTGTTGAGTACTAGAAGGGGTATCCTAGTAAAAAAAAATAATAAAATTTTTACCTGTCCCCGTTTTTAGACATTTGATCTTTGAAAGGTATGAAACCAAAATTTTATTTCTCCGCAGTTGAAATCTACCCTAACCGTTGCTTTCGTAAAAAATTTTACAACTTGCACTGTCATCCCCAGTCATCAAAACTGACAATTTTGCTTGTGAGTACTGCTAATTTCAAGGTTGATTAAGTCAAGGATGGAAAAATATATTCAGATATTGCTATACATTGTGAGGCCCTCTCTAATTGTTTTAAATAACAAGTTGTTTCTGACAAATAGTTGAGCCAAAATTTTTGAGTGGTCTTCGTTTTCCTATGGGATTATCTCTAGCATATTTTCCATTTTTCTCCCTAAATTGTTCAATCACTTCCTTCTGCTCCTCTTGGTGTTTCTCCAATTTCGATAAGAATATTCTCCATGGAAATTAATTCCCAAAAATTTATAAATTTAAGTGGAAAACTAGAGATTGAATTATGGGACAGAAAACCGGTGTCATTTCGATACCTGGAGAGAATCAGAATTGGGAAGGTGAGCGATGGCAAATTCCAATGAGCCCTCCCCCATCCTTGTCTGAAGTTCAATGCGGTTTCACAGGAGAAGAGAAACAACGTCAGCCGATGGAAAAACAGGGTTTTGTCCAACCACCAGTAACGTTTCAGTTTTCCAATCAATATTTTTGTTTTTTCGACAAAAACGAGAGAAGAGAGACCGAAGAGAGAAGAGGATGAGAGACAGAAAGATAGCGAGAAGAGACAAGATTCGGAAGTGGGAATAAAAAGAACGAATGAAGACTGTTAGGAGAGTCTGATAAAAATAGTTTTAACAAAAAGTTAGGAGTAGAAGTCAATCCAGAAAGCTGTACTGACCTTACCATAAATGAAAAACGAAAAAATTTTGCCTACCGTTTTATCCTTAGAAATCAGTTCAGTGAATTTTCAATAAAATTATTATTATAAATTTATTATTATGGAGCTACCCGCGGAATTGAGGGAAATGAGTTAAGAGCAACAAATGCGAGCCCCGATGGTTCGAACAACGAGGACGACCTCCCTGGCCACCTTCGCCTCAAGAGACAGGACGCCCCGACAGCGGAGATCATCCCCTCCAGACAGAACAGTAATCCCTATTTTCTCACTCATTTTCTCTTTGCCATGGGTCAACAGTTCAACTGCAATTTCTTTTATTTCTTAATTTAAAGAATTCATATGTTAAATAAACCCTTTCTTTTAAATGATTATAGTCTGTTTATTGTCTCAATAAATGAAGCTTGAGGAGAATATTTAAATTAGCTTGGTATTTGGGAATTTAACGAGAGTGGGGAATTAGCGGGAAAATTGCGAATCACTAAAACACAAATGGTATTGGGGGAGAAATACTAAAATATTAAGAAGCAAAGGCAGATAAATACCTTCTTTAATATTCAAGCATTGGATCTGGAGCCCTCAAAGGAGTTAAAAATCTTAGCATAAAGTAACGCACCCTTCACCAGTGAATCGCCAAGCCAGACCTACACGGACGGAATGGCTACCCGATCGTAGAATTGCCACGACTAAATGATTAGGCAGGTAGATTGGAGGAATGTGTGGATTGAGCGAGTAACAATTTATGAGAATTTGGGAATTGTTTTATATGTCTGAACAACATTTTCTGGAAGGTTGTGATGTCCTCTTTATGTTAATATAAAGCAGAAATTTCTATCTTATAAAGAAATGGTTTTTCTAAAGGCCCTTTTTTTTTTAAATCCTTTCAAAGCACTTTTTTTTTTTTTAAATCCTGCTGCAGTGATGAAAAATAAGCTTTGATCTAAAGTGGATGAAGATAAACATAAAAAAAAATTGTCTTATACTTCCGAATGGGTTAACCATGGTGTATAAATCCAAAAAAAATCTGAAATGTCGGAGCAACCATTTACAGTAAAACCTGTTTTTAACTGAAACTTAGGGACCAGAGTTATAGCCAGGTTCTTGCACATTTTTCTCCTTTCAAGCACAAGGTTTTATTCGGTAATGCGCGGAAAAACAATCCCATTTCATCACCATTTGCAATGTCCTTTGGGTGATATCCGTCTACAGTTGAAGGCAATTTCAATACCCAGTCAGCAGCAGTTTCCCGACAAACATAGTTTGCTTCAACACATACTTCATTAAACACTATACAATATCTTTTTCTGAAGCTATCTAGCCATCCATTAGAAGCAGTAAATTCTTGCTTACCTAATCTTTTCCCAACTTCTTGCTTACTTAATCTTTTACCTTGCTTTTCCTGGATCATTGTGCCAGAAATGCTGAAGTTTTTAGCTCTAGCACTGACAAACCACTCCCACACAATTTTGCTGATTTCTTCATTTCCAGTTTTTCTGAACTTTCTTTTTTTAAATCATTCGGAGAAATCAGCCAATCATTCTTAATTTCCAATTTGGCTTTTAAGATGTCGTAAACCTATGTTTTTCAAATTTTAAATTTTTCCACAATTAATGCTTAATTTATGTTTTTCATTGGCATCTATTACTTCTATTTTTGTATTTAAATTAAGGATCAATCTCTTATTTGATGATATAGCTAAAACTAGACATGGAAAACAAAAGTTTAACAAGGCAGTTTATAGCATAGAGTCCTTACTGAAGGCAACTATGTTAACAATAAATAAATAAATGCTGGTATGATCTTACCTTAGATGCGTATGAGTTGCGGCAAACTACAATGGGTAGGTCGTCGTCCGTCGAGTGATAGAATCTTAGCAGAGTCGTCGTGCAGTAGCAGCAGTGTGTCCGAATGACTGAATTCCATGCAGAGATTCAAGAGTTTATATAGCAATTGCTGACTAATCAATAAAATGCGCATGTGGCTTAGAACGCCCATTGGATGTCGAATGCTACTGCGCTCTTGCTTCTGATTGGCTGGAAGCAAACGCAACAGTGGTGTCCGGCTTTTTAAAAAAAATCCCTGACTTTTCCCGGCTCCGATTCTCATATTGGATGATTAATTTTCCGTTAATAATCGTTATTTCCTTTCCGTTTCCACGGTAGACAGGTTCCGTTGTACAGAGGTAATTTAAGGAAATTCATGAGACCAGGAAAAATTTCTGTTAAGAACAGGTTTCCGTTATATCCAGGTTCCATTATGAACAGGCTTTATTGTATATATTAAGTTGCATGGAGGTGGTGTTTATATTTGAATAATTTTGATGTATAAATTGTTAAAAATTGCATAGTTTAATTTAATCTTTGTATATAAAAATTTAATACTTTATATTAATTTGAATGCCTCTTAACGTTTTCTATACTTGACATCGCTGCCTATCTAAAGTCAAGCAGGTCGCCATTCTTGAAAGGTTTTTTGGATCACGATTATTTTTTCTGAAATAATTAAAATTTGAAAGTAGAATGGACTGAAAATAATTTTGTAATAAGTATTTTACGGAAAAATACCGATAAAATGTATCATATAAGCGTGTTATTTTTGTAGGCCTCGGTAAAATTAACATTTCACAAGGGCTTAAACTTTCAATAAAATAAATTCAAAAATTTGAACAAATATTAAAGTTTTAAAATACAAAATTCTTCCGATTTTCAATAGCTTTTTCAGTAGTTCTCATAGTGATTCTCATATAAAGTACAAACCTTATTTCTGTAAAAGTTGGGACAGGGTGAAAACATGCGATGCAGCCTAAATATATATACATTGACATATGAATTTATTTTATTTCAAAAGAACATAGTTTATTGGGTAGGTATTAAACATTTCGGAACCAAAAATTTAATTAATAGTAGTAAATATTAGTATTTTTGCGAATTGGCAGTTGCAATACACTCCAAAAATGTTGGGACAGTGGGTGAATTACCATTGGCTGACATCTCCCGTCCTTCTGATCACGCTTTGGCCGCCGAGAAACAAATGAGACCAATTTCTGTACTATTGGAATGGGAATTTGTTGCCATTCCTGCAGCACAAGTGTTTTCAGCCGTTGAACTGTTCGGGGTCGTTGTTGACGTAACTTCCTGTTAATAATTCGCCATATATTCTCTATTGGGTACAAATCTGGACTGCAGGCAGGCCAATTTAACACTCGAATTCGTCGATTGTGTAGCCACTGTCCTGTAATGCGAGCAATGTGAGGTTTAGCATTATCTTGTTGGAATAGAAAGGGATGGGTTCAAAACAGATGTCACCGAGAAGGAACATGTTTCTTTAAAATTCCAATATGTACTTCTCCATCAACGGTGACATTGCAGGTGTGCAAGTTTCCCAATCCATTGGAACTCATGCAGCCTCAGACCATTATTGAAGCTGGCTTCTGTACAGCACGCCGGTAACAGGCAGGGTTGACCTTTTCCTCTTGGTCCTAAGTACACCTCATTCCAAAAGCGTTTTCACTTACGTGAATAATGTTTGGCCGCTTTGCAAAATATTAAACCAGTGAAATTAATCAGTTCAAGTAAGAAGTCAAGTTCAAATTGCATTAATTTTATTGGTTTAAAGCCGATTAGTTTTAGTTGCTTGATGTATTGCAAGGACGCCGAATATCATTTCACCTATGTGAAAACGCTTTTAGAATGAGGTGTACACGTCGACGGTTTTTGCCAACAACAACCGTAAATATACATTCATCGGACCACAAAAACATTGCCACTGGGCATCAGTCCACTTCCGATGGGCGTGTGCCCAAGTCAGGTGCCTATGTTGCTGCAGTTTTTTTATGAACATCTTTCGTTTTGCATAATAGAGCTTCAACTTACATTTTGTGATGTAGTGGCGAACAGTATTCAACGATAAAGGTTTTTGATAGAATCCTCGAGCCCATTCTGCAGTTTTTGTCACTGTTGAATGTCTATTTTTAGCAGTGACTCCTGAAAACTCGAAGATCACGAGCAATCAACATTGGTCTTCGTCTTGCCCTTTACGAATGGTGGTATTTCCTCTCATCCTGTACCTATTAGTAATATTATGAACTGTATATGATAGAAATCCCAGGGGGTCTAGGCTGAACTCATCGACAAGCTGTCGATCTCGACAAAATCTAACCGTCCAAAAGTGGCATATTACACATTTATACGCAAGTTTACATACGTATGGCTAGATGATTTACACTGATATACACAAGTTTACACACATTCACACATAATTTTACACATTTATCCATGTATACACATAAATACATACAAAAACACATACCTGTAGATACACTATATTATTATTTTCACAGTTCAAGTTTCGCAGCACAAGAGAGTACTTCATGTATGTAAATATTTTTAAACAAGTTTTTGTTAATATTTTTAGAAAATGTGTATTCTTGAGCTATGTGTATTTAGCCTGCAGGCCGGAAACGAAGGAAAAAAGATTTTAATAACAAATCTGTTGCTAAATTCTGAAATAACGATCGCCAAGAGCATAGTCGACTGCTCTTGAATTGTAGACAAGAATAAGGCAGTTATCGATGATCAAAATCTACACTAGAAAATCGACGGTGTAGAGTCTGTACACTGTAGACTCTGTAGACAAGTAGACAAGTCTACACTGTAGACTCTGTAGACACTGTAGACAAGTCGTGTTCATGCTAGCTCGAATCGACAAA
The DNA here is from genome assembly GCA_023313115.1 of Rhysida immarginata. Lineage (NCBI taxonomy): Eukaryota > Metazoa > Arthropoda > Chilopoda > Scolopendromorpha > Scolopendridae > Rhysida > Rhysida immarginata. The sequence goes on from JAHWFO010094135.1 coordinate 229,546, forward strand.
TGCGTCATTAACCACGTGACCATCAACACTTGTCGACAGTCGACTTCTTGTCGATGAACTCAGCTTAGACCCCCAGATTCCTGACTATTTCATGCTGAGATAAGTTGCTTTCAAATTGTTGGCTTCTTCTATTGTGCATATGTTGACCCACTGCCTTGCCTCTACCCATGTTGTCGTGTAAATGACTAGCCACACATTGCAGATAGCATTTAAAGAGGGAAAAGTTATGACGTTATGTTCTCCAAAAGTTTTGAGAATATTCATGTCACTTCTATGGCTTTCGGTGCGGTCTTTTCCTTCCGTCCCAACTATGATGCATGTTGCCAATGGTAATTTCATTAAAAAATTATATACGACTAAAAAAAGACATTGGCATTTATAAATTGTACATATTTTACTTCAGTCACTTCAAACTCATTTATTATCTTTAATTTTGCTAATATATATTTACTCAATCATAATGCTTTTTGTTTGCTTTTTTCATATTGTCCCAACTCTTATGAAATTGGGTATTGTAATTTTTTAACGTGTTCGCACATTTAAAATCATCAGCAAGTCACTATTATTGCTGTTGATTAATGAATAGTTTGGCGTGATAACGTTGTTCTCAAGAACTTTTTGTAATCTTGCCGCTAAAATAAGCCTAATGCTACCAGCTGCAGCAGATTGGGCAGAGCTTATGACGCAAAAACTTGTTTTTAACTTCACTCGTTGGCTGTTTGCGATAATTTCGTCTGTTGAGAACAAAATTTCGTAATAAGTGAGGGAACCGAATTTTGTAATAAAGAGCTAAAAGATACCTTAAAATTTATTGTTGGGACCAAAAAATCCTTACGTTTTAAGGATAATTACGCTATAAAGATTTTACTTTATGGAGATTGAAAAAGCATTAAATCAATAAGATTCTTGCCGGGACCACAGAAAAATTACATTATAGTGATAATTTCACTATATTGATGTTCGTTATACGGAGGTTCTACTGTAGTTGTAAGAATTCGTCCTATGCGGCATGTATGGCACAAAAATCGCTACTGAATTACATCTGCGCAGAGCGAATTGTCCTTTTGGAGTCCGTTGCTTTCTTCTCACGGAAAACAGCTTTCACAACCATCTAATTTTGCCGGGAACTTCGGAAAATGAGAGCCAACTATGCACCTTCATGGCTCTCCTCCCACAGTCCAGTATCTAATTCTGAGTGGTGTGGAATTCGTTGCCGGCTGGCATCCATGCTCTCTTCCTCTTCCGTGCTTTCTTCCACCTCTCCCATCGTCCAAGGTCCTCACTCTCCTAAATCAAATCAAAAATCCTCATACTGATTTCCAAGCTCCAGTTTGTATATATTGAAGACAGGCGCTATCTTGCCATCTGGCATAGAGTGGGTGAAACTTCCATTTTCAACCCGGCTGTCACTGAGAACACTTCTTGTCTCCCACAAAAATGACGTCAGCAGTCCACTGCTACATTTTCAATATACGAAGTGCACACACTTTTCAGAGCATTAATTATACACTTTTCACTATGATAATACAGTTTCACTTTTTAATAAGGTAATGATTGTAATTCATGCTGTCCACTTAAAAAGCACCAACAATTTACAATTAGACTGCAAAATTTACCACATGCAGACAAAAGGTTAGGCCTAAGTGTAACCATGGGACAGCATGTCACACTTTAACAAAGAACTCTTTAAAGGACCATACTAAAGTCATAAACAACTTTATTTAATGCGAAACGTAAGTGAATTAACAATAGCATGGCATATTAAAAGTTTTTTAATTCCAACCCTAAATGTGCAAAAAAAACGAAAACTCCGAATGCAATATCCATTACCGGGCCATCTATGTAGGTGAAGTCAACGGAGGCATGGTCTTTGCTTCACAGCATAAATTCAAAGATTGCAAGCAAGAATGATCATCATCAATACATACATAAATAAAATTAACCCGGCATTAGTGCGGTAGGGTGTCTGAAACCCCAGACCTTTTATTTTTGATTTTATCATAACTTGGCGTAGTTTGTCAACAATGGCTTTTTCTATACCTTTCGACACATAATCATAGATAATGTACACGAAGTTATATTCATTTTGTTTGAAGATTTCATTGTGTAAGCACGTGTTGATTTCTGTTTGGGTTTCTCACACCCCACCGCACTAATGCAGTGACATAAAATTCTAGCAAAAGTAGGCTTCTTTGCATTACTTCTGTCAATAATATAATACATTTTTATGTGTTTTCTTGTTTATGTGATAGTAATGAATGTTTTTAGGAAGATCCTCATTATGTCCGAGATATAAAGACAGAAAAACTAAATATTCCTGCCAAAGATGTAAGCAATTCTTGTGTTTGCAGGGTGTCTACAGGTCACAAAAGTCACGAAATTGGAAAATGGTCACGAAAGTCACAAAAAAGTAACGAAATTAGAAAATAGGTCACGAAAATTCCGAGTCGCAGAATTAAAATTTGGTCATGGAAAAAATCTGCTCACTCCAGTCTGGGAAAAATTCTTAAAAATGTTTTTTTGACGTTAAAGATAATTAAATTAGGTCATGAAATTTTTTTTAAAAGGTCCCCAAAAAGTCACTAAAAAGTCACTAAATTGACTTTCAGAAACTTTCACCCTGGTTTGGAACATGTAATATCATATTGTGAAAAATATTTTTGCAGGATGCAAAACAAAACATTGTGCAGTCATAATTTAGGTTACATACTATTTCATGCTTTTATTTTAACTCCAGTATTAAATTTCCTTTTGTAATAGTTAAATTTTTTCTAATAGAAATAAAATTCTTTCATTTATTTATATTTTTTTTAAATAAAGGGAAAAAATCATACTTTCTCTTTATTTTATTATTTATTGTTAAACTAAATTTTTTTTAGTGAAATTGGTTCACCATAGCAATTTATAAGCTTAGTAATAAATTATAAAATAACAAAACTTTGAAACAAACTGGAAAATTTCAAGAAATAGGTTGGGGTATGTGACACCTCACCGCACCACTGGTGTGATTTTTAGTCACTGCACTAACGCCGGGTTAATTAATTAATTTATGTATGAATTGATGAAGCTTAATCTCCTATGTGATGTATTAATTTACATTGTGAAGCAAAGAACATGCCTCCATGGACGTCACCAAGATGGATATCCCCGCTAATAGATATTGTGTTTGGAATTTTCGTTTTTTCACATATTTAGGGTTAGAATAAAAAATTTTAAATATGCCATGATGTTATTATTAATGTGCTAATCTTTTGATTTAAATTAAGCTGCATGTGACCATAGAGTTTAATGATAAACAGCACATGAATAACATAAAATAATTACCTGAATAAATAACAATAGAAAAAAAAATATCTTTTAAACTACTACATGCTAAGCTAACATGGGCAATTTTACCCTTCATTGAATTAGGTATTCACATCTACTACAGTGCATGGAAAAATAAAACCAGATTAAATACATGTATAGTAATATTTTTTCAAATTAAGTCAACCTTGTGATTACAAGTTGGCATTTTAAATTTTTAAGAGAAAATGTGGCCGCTCATGCAATTCCGAATTTCATGGAAAATAATCAGCTCAAAGAAAGCTGTCTTATAATGATTCTCATATGAATTTCCATAATTAACTTTCATAGCCCCCAAACAGGCTGTATGCATTAGGGGAACTATAAAATTGGTTAATTTTTGTATATTTTACTTGCTGTATCGTTACAGGTTATGTTTTTGTTGGCAAAAATAATGAGCGGAAGACACTATCTCCATCTTGCTGTTCAGAAAAAAATTCGCGACTTATGAAATTTCCCAATTTGTGGAATGCTGATTTGCAGAAAGACGACTGTACTTGAGCTTTTCAGTAGATTCTCGATTCTATGGACTTGACCCTGTCCGTACTAGTGAAGGTCCATATAATCCAGACACATTATAAAAATACACTCTTAAGCCCATTTGGTCATATATTTTAAATCTGGGTGTTTATAGGAATAAAAAAAAAGCTCATACATCAACACAATTTATGTAATTTATTTACTGTATGTAATGGTATCATACAGTATGTTTTATTGTTATGATATTGCATTACAAGGTCCCAGTTGTTCAATTTCTGCTATGCTGGGTTTAAGAAGGGGTAAAGGCAAGGAAAGCACAGGTAAGATTATTTAGAAGGGATCCCAGCTGTTACCTGGTTTGTTTTAAGTGGTGACATCGAATGAGGCCCACACAGCAGCTCCATTATGGATGCTGGTTGTCTCAAACGAGTCATCTGGTAAAGGGGCATCGGTCCATGTCTCGAAGGGGGTGCGGGTCCATTTCAAACGGGATAAGAAGTCCTTTTTGTCTAAAACACTGTTGGCCTTCTTCGTCTGGCAGTCCATGAAGATGTTTCCAACCTTAAACCCAAAGTTTTTCGACAAACATTTATCCAAAACCCCATACAGTAAATCACAGAATTTATCAAATCAATTACTCATCTAGTTTGTCCTTGTATCGCTTCTCATGTCGGCATTCTCTTCCTGCTCATGCTTGATGTAATTTTTGTTGCGTGACTTATAGCATTCTCTTCACCATAAGTGTTGAAAAATTTGCTTAATTCCATATGCAAGATGGTTGAAGCTGAGAATCATAAGGACTGACTGATACGCATTATTATACATCCCAGTAAAAAGTTTGTTTTCTGACATTCTGTGAAATCATTAGAACACCTTATCGCTTGGTTCTCCAAACTTGCTCTCGAAAAACAGTCCAAATATCACAGAAACATTTACCCACTCCGACAAGTTTGAAGCTCATAACTTTTTGGTTTCCTTTTTTCCTTCTTCTTGTCATAACAAAACTGGCTGCCTGTTATTTGTGTTGTATTGTTTCCCTTTCCTTTGCAACACGCATTCGCACCTGGAGAGAGACAACAATTCGTACAACTTAAAGAATCAACATCCATAAAACTATTTCTTTACAACTAAATGGTTGTCCAAGATTATTCACAAGCAGTTTCTTCCCCTGGAGTGTCTGCATCATCCTGATATCTGTACGACCGAGATCTGTACAATCAGGGATCTACTGTACTAAATAGTATTTGGAGAGAGGTGTAATTAGGATTTTTGAAATCTGAGTGTGGTACAATTCACTTTGTGATTAATCTACTGAATTGGCTATACATTTTATTTATTTGCGCTTTTATATTTTCATTTTATTCTCCATTACTGAAATATCACAAAATAAAAGTTTCTAGAGTTGAATTCTAATATTAATTGAAAATTCCTGGGACTTTTTTTTATATTTAGGATCTCAACAAGAAGTAGAAAAACTCGTTAGAGAATACAGAGAAAATTCTAGGTTACTGAGCAACATTCCAAGCCGATACTATGAAATTATCTATCCGGTACAATTACGACATCATGAAAAAGTTGGAATTTCGACACGGGATGTTAGTGCCAATAAGGTATTATTTTTTTATAATAGCCATCCTTCAACGTCCCTACTTTGAAAATTCTTTTCTTCATTTTATTTTAAGGAAGAAAATTAAATTGAATTTATTTTCAGACTGGCAAACATTTTCATCACACCTCATTGCTCATCAAAGCATTTAATCATAAATTCCATCTCGAGTTGGAACTCAATACGTAAGTAAATTTAATACATCATGCAGTAAATTTTAAAGTGAATGATTTATTTCTTTGTAAATATTCTTTCATTGATGGAATAACATTCCGTTAGGGTACCAAATGTTCTTTTTTCTTAATTTACTTGGAAAAGAGTTTTAAAAAAATCTACAATCGTTAAAGAAACAAACAGTTATTGTACAAAATAATCTTGCTGGGCCTCAGGCATTTTATTCCATTGTGGTATACTTGCAACAGAACTGTCAGTCATTAAAGGAAATGGATTTTTTTGTATTGTAGCTTGCTTCTGCACTTGCATTACCGGTCTTTATTCATTACTGCCACTGAAAGTAACAAAGCAAAAGGATTTATGGATAAATATTTATGTGAACAGAATAACTCTTAACTTAACCTGTCACTTTTTTTTGAAATAAGCCTTTTTATATTACAAAGTAAAGGTCTTTATTAAAATGAATTTTTGCAAGTATTCTAGCAAGTGGTAACAATAACGGGAGTGAATAACCATTACATTCATATTGTAACATGGCGAAGAACGCTTGCCCAATGTCACGAGTTTAAACGTGACGTGTAGACGCACGCGCCATGTTATTCAAAGAATAATAATTCAATTAGTTCTGTCTTAAACTTGGATCGTATAGTGGATTTATTAATAATACAATTTCGGCTCATTCCTTAGCTCTTCTTATTCTACATTAATTTAGAATCAAAATAACATGAAATGCAAAGTCTTAAATTGTTAAATACCTATTAACAGTCTACGCATCTGTAGCTCAGTTCCATTAGTACATATCGTCACTCACTAATCACCGTTATACACACACATGATGGTTCGTTGAAGCAGAGGTGGCCGAGGAGTGGTATTGAAACTCTGTGCAGTCACGGCATGATCTTGGCAACTAGTTGTCCGCAGCTCAGGATACCTGTACGATGATGCCATCAAGTCTCCCGCAAATGGAAATTTATACCCACCATTGCGTGACTAGTTGATGGCATACCAGGCGTCTTTAATCCTAGATGTAGCTGGGTAGTTGCTCTCGATGAAGATCATCCTTAAGACTGACTCCAGTGCCTGCTGTAGTGTGCTGTCCACCGTGTTGTCCCGCTCTGCTTCCGAGCTCCGATCTACGCTAGATCGCCATCGGGATAGGCCTTATCCCTCCCGCCTGATGTAGGTGAACCAGTACCCTGGCATCCAGTGCCTCCCTGCACTGCGTGGTTCGTTGTGGTCGTCATCTGCTGGTCCGAGCTGTTGTGTTGGGCTGGCCGATGAAGTGGCTGCCCATCATGAGGATGTGGCACCTCATGCCTCGCTCGCTATTGCTCACCATGCCGCCACATGAGAATGCCGCTATGATGCAACTACACGTGTGGATGGACTTCTTTTTGAGAGGTCACTTTCGAACTTTTGACTATGGGAAATTATAAAAAAGCAAATTAATGTGCTGTATAATGAACTGTATATTATATATACTGTATAATTAATATACTATGATGTATATTATATTATATGCTAGTTTTATTTGAAATTCATCAGATTGAAGCAGTTTTGAAGTTGCCATCTTTTTGAGAAGTTATTTTCGTATTTACTTTTGGTAGCGGGGAAATTTAAATAAAAAGTGAATTAATGACCTGTACAGTCGAACCCTGATAACTCGATTCTTCAACGGACCAGATAAAAAATTTGAGTTATCAGGTTTTTGAGTTAACCAGTAAATCGAAAACGAGGGTACAGGACAACTATAAACATTACATAATATCTTCACAAATGAAGTCTCACAATGTTTTTGTAAATTCAAATTTCTTTTATGAGATCCATTTACAATTACAGTACGGACCTCGTAATTTGTGGTCTGTTTTAATGCAAAATCAGCTCCAATCTTGTTTTGGCATGGCTTCCGAATTCTACTTCCGGTTTGTAAAAATATTCGAAAAACATCTCTTCGTGATTTTTGAACATTTATTTTTTATCTGATGACATTTATGATAAATGTAAAAACGTTTTACATTCAAAAATTGACAGAGAATTCACATTTTTCTCAAATTTCCATCACTTTTACATCAACAAAGGCAATGCGATCTGAAGTGTTTCGAAAAGAAGTTTCGAAAGCAAAATAGCAACGACCAGTCTGAAGTGTATAGCTACTTCTAAAAATTCACTTGTGATCGTTCATGCAATGAACTTTATGGTTAACATGAACACTGCCTCTAAAATCGAAAGCACAATCGTCATCATTTACTACCTTTAAAAATTCTACCATTGAACGCTCGCAATCAATAAGTTCGATTCTCAATTTCATGTTCGCGTTAAGTTTCGATTTCAACAATGGCTGCCAGCGACCGTGAATTTTTACACAGTTTTCTTTGTCATGTGGACGTAAAATTAACGTTGGAAAATGAAATAGTTATATCAGGCAAAGCTTTTCGAGGAGACTGGCTGAAATTAAAGGCACACTTGGATATAGCTCGGGGAAAAAGAAAAAAAAATTGACACTCTGTCAAGCAGCAACAGATCGATCATTTATCAAGTCGAACTCTATAAATTTTATTTTCATGTTAATTCTTCATTATTTTTCGCTTTTTTTTCGAATGGCTTGCAATGTTTTTGGAATATTTTTTGAATTTATAAAAATAAAGAGTTCTTGATCTTCTTATGTACACTTGGCCTGCTTATTTGACTGCGCATGAGGAGGGAAGAGGGGATCTAACATGAAAGTTAATGAAGAATGAATTTGGTCCGTATTATATTAATTTTTTAAATATTTTAAGATAAGTTTTTGCTTTAAATTTAAGAATACCTATTCACTAAAACCAAAAATTTCTTTCGAGTTATCCGGGATTTATTAAAAGATTTGTTTGAGTTAATGAGTGAAATTTCTATTATTTAAATGCTCTGAGGGGTGGGACTTAGAATATTGTTCGAGTTAACCGGGAGTTTGAGTTATCAGAATTCGAGTTATTCGGGTTCGACTGTATAATGAACTGCACATGGTATATACATATTATGTAATTAATGTACTGTAATGTATATAATTTTGTTTGAAGTTCGTTTGACTCCCTCCCCTGCTGCCACCGGTCGTTGCAGCACTAATATTATCTTTATTCTTCCTTAATAAAGTCCATAAGTTTAGGTGCTCCTTTAGGCCAAAATTTTTTTTATTATAGTAGAATAATTATGGTAATACTAGGACAAGACCCTGCCAAGTGGCAATGCACAGCCTTCTCCAATGAGCCACGATTTTTGCTTATTGGTTAACTCGTTAAAAGCTCAATTTCATTATGGTGGAGCATCTTTGGGAAGAAATAGGATATAACTGATGGATTGTCTGTTAATTACTTAAATAAAAAACTTTTAAGTTCTGATATAAGTAAAATATTTGTATTGGTGCCTCAAGTATTATGTACATAAAAGGGAGTTATTTATTTAACCTACTTTTTATGTTGAGATTTACATGTTCATTTTTTATTTTTATTTATTTATTTTTTTTTCTTTGTTGAAGGAATCTTCTGGCTCCAAACCTGATTCAAAAACATTTTCTCCCTGGTGATTCTCAACAAATTACAACTCAGGTGAGTGAGTTAGTAAAAAAACAAATCAAAATTGTCTCTTATAATTGCCAATAAATAAATAAATAAATAAATAAACCAATTTGGAGTTATAATTTAACTTTTTGATACTGTTCTGTTTACCTACAAGTGTAATTATCCCAGGCAACACCAGGTCCTCTGCTAGTAAATAAATAAATTGCAGATCCTGCAAACATATCAAGCATAAATTTTTATGCATTTTCATATAATCCTTATAAGAAAATATTGGAAAAGATTTCAGTTTTAGAAAAAAGTTTAACTAAAGATTGATTGAAACTGCTGATGGAGAGTCTGGTTGAAAAATTAATCGGATGCTTCCTACTGTTCATAATAGTGCTGTTCCTCATTACTATGAACAGTTATGAACAATAACAATTTTAAAGATATTACTCAACTAGATTAACATATGCAGGATGTACAGATTTTCTGTTGCTATGTGTCTCCATTGGCTTGATAAATTACTTCAAAAGAATGTAATGTTTGGAAAAGCCATTGCATTTATCTGAAATTGTTATTTTGCCAAGATGAAATTTTACCTTAAGAAGGAACAGGTGAGTAATGTCAGGCTTTTTTCAGTTTCATGGTTTAATATAAAAATTAATTTAGATATGAATTAGTGACTTAGTTACAAAATGATCACTGTTAACAAAGAGTTTGCACTAAAAAAAAACACAAAATGGAGAAAGATGGAAAGGGAGGAAGAGTAGTATATTTTGTAATAACATTGAGAGAGATATTACCTTTTAATATTTGAGAATTTTTAAAATGTTTAAATATTTGCACATGTAAATTTTTCTTCATGGGCAATCTATACTTCAGTGTTTTTCTTCATATTGAAAGGTGTGCAATGAAAACTGTGTATTTGATTCTCTTTTATTTCACTTTAATAGAATTTATAGTTAAAAACAAAACTTGGTGAGCACAAAAAGATTATAGCAGATATTAAATATGTGTTATATTGGTCTTATTGCAATAAAAGTGATATCCAAACTATCGAGTCCTTCCATTTTAAGTTCGCAAACTGCATTAGCACTGCTTTTTCAAATTTGTTGAAACTTAGCATATAAGTTGCACTAACATTCCCTTTTTCTTTTGAAATATTTTGGCATCTGACTTGCTAGTGTTTTCTGTTTTATTTACAAAATCTTTCCTTTGTGACTGAGACGTTCTTCTGCATGGAAAAATAAGAATCTACAATGGCTTCTCAATTTTTATTCTTAAGTGTACAAAGATATATTATAAAGGCATGTCCAGAAAGTAAGATTACAATCTCTGTAGGTGGACAAGTAATATTTTAGTGCACAAGTTGACTGTACTGACTTTAACTGTTAGCCGTCCACTTTCCTCTCGTGGCTGTTGCTCCTTGCTGCGTGGAGTCTAGTTTGTGTAACACATGTATAATGGGTTTTCCAATTCAGAATCCCACCAAATGTGGTGTGCTCTGTCATACGTTTTTTCCAAGCACAAGCTAAGTGCCCAGTGAATATTCACAAAGCACTTGTTGCTGTTTATGGAAACATTGAGTGGGGTTGTGAATTCTCTTGAGGCAAGACCAATGTTCATGACGAACAAAGGAGTGGTAGGCCTCTGTGGTCTCTAATGAACTTCCACATTAGTTTCTTAGCTTGAAGAAATATCTTGCAGGACAATGCTTCCATGATGGTGAAGAAGTCAAGCATGAGGTTGAAATCTTGTTCCAGCACCAGGCACCAGAATTCTATGACTATGGGGTACAGAAAATTGTATCAAGACTTAACAAGTATTTGGATAGTGGCAGCAAATATGTCGAAAAATAATCCCTGTATCACTAAGTAAGTTGTAGTGGACATTTTCTCAAATAAACATTTTTTGAAAGAATACTAGCTATTGTAACCTTACTTTCTGGACAAGCTTCATATCTCAATACCATAGAAAGCTTGGACACTCAACTGCTTTTTTTTTTGAAATGTAAATTGAGCATACTGTCAATTTCGAGGGTAATATTGGGACCAAATCTTACTTTAAATGGGTATGATCTAGGATTGGTACATTAATAAAATGACATTAATTATCTGCTGTGAGTTATGCACATGGGACTGAAGAAAATAACATCATGCAAAAACTATAGGCATATAGTCATTTAAAAAGCATTCTGATATCATTACAACAATAATGCTGCCATTTGCATTCACTTGTTTTTAATGATGTAATGTTTTTTTTTAACATGAAAGATGAAAATTTTCTATATCTGTTTGGAGTGATTTAAATGGCATATTTTTGAGTATGCATCTTAAGTGCTAACAGATTTGAATATACACTGTCATATCAGTGAATTATAACCAGCACTCCTTCAAGGCATACGCATGGTTCGCCCCAACAATGATTACACATTGCAAAATTTGCATAACAGGCTGAGAAAGCTTTAAAGCTAGTGCATCAAACGGCAGGTGCACGAGCCTCAAGATGGGTAAAGGTCCAGATTTAACAGACATCCAAGTAGGGATGATAATAGGCATCGCAGCAAGGGTGGCACCATCTCCAAAACGGCACGATTTGTGAATGTTCACGGTCCGCTGCACTGAAGGTGTACAAAGAGTGGACAGCAGGGACAGAAATCGCGTCCCAACGCCATCACTGTAAACGGTCACGAGCCATCGACCAACGGGCTGAGCGGTGCCTACGACGACTCATAAAAAGTGACAGGAGAGCCACAGTCCATCAACTGACCACCAGATTCAACAGTGGTGCCAATAGATGTGTATCCGATATTACCGTTGAACGCACCCTGCTATGGATGGGCCTGAACAGTTGACGCATGGTTGCTGCACCTATGTTGCCAAGGGTCATCGTCAACGACGCCTAGACTTTGCACATGAGCACCACCATTGGACCATAGACGAGTGGGCTAAGGTCGCCTTCTCTGATGAGTCAAGGTTTTTGCTCCATAAGATTGATGGAAGATGGCGAGTGCGTTGTGCACGCCATGAAAAGAGACTGCAGGAGGCTATTGTGGGCCAGAAACAGGCTGGTGGGGGTAGTGTGCTTGTGTGGAGGATCTTCTGTTGGGAGCAGTTAGGTCCACTGATTCATCTAGAGGGCAATTTGAATGCCTGTGGCTATCTGTCAATCGTAGCGGACCAGGTGCACCCGTACTTGCTCACGATGTTGCCCCAATGTGATGGTGTCTTCCAGCAGGACATTGCACCCTGCCACAAGGCACGTCTCCTTCTGGATTGGTTTGAGGAACACTCAACTGACTTTCGAGTGCTCCCTTGGCCCACTAATTCGCCGGACATCAGTCCAATCGAACATCTGTGGGAGCACCTTGATCGCCATGTACGGTAGCTGTACCCTCCACCTATGACTCTCGAAGCTCTGTGGACAGTGCTTCAAGCGGAATGGACTGCCATACCTTTAGACACGTAGCACGTATTTCTTGCGTTCATGCCACGATGCCTAGCAGCAGTTATAGCGGCGAAGGTTCGCTACTCCCATTATTAAGCAGGTGGTCATAATTCAGTGATATGACGGTGTATGAAAAAAAAAACAAAATTTCTCTGATCTTTTCTCCTTCCCACGATATTTTCAAGATTACATGCAGAAGCTTCTACATTAATAAATTATATCTAGAGTAAGCTCCATTTATAATTTATTTGGTGCTTACCAGTTAACATTAACATATTATAATACAGAGTTAGAGAAAGTTAGGAAAATGATTTACAAGATAGTCTCAATATGTTTGCCGTCATCTTCAAAACAAAACCAGTGAACAATTTTACCATTTAAAGGTAAGACGCGTTTTTTTTTTGTTTTTTTTTTAGGTAATAGCTGATACCACAGTCTGTATTAAAGATAAAAATAATTCTGACTAAAATTATTAAGAAGGTTAACACTATTTTACAGAAAAAGTAAAGTTTTATTTCTGTTATTAGTTACTACAGTAGTTATTTTTTATAACAATTAAAATATTTCAATGCAATAAAGATATACAGGGTGAGCCAAATTCAGGAAAAATTTCAAAAGTCAATATTTCACACACGGATGCAGATAAAAAGATTCTGTTTGCATAGAAACGATTAAAATGAAGTTGGTTTTTTTTCCAGATATGTTACAGACATCAGTATACGAGGTCTGTTCAAAAAATACGTAGACTGACGTCATAAAACAAAATATACTTTATTCAGAAGTTACACATCTCGGTCCCCTTCAAAGTACTCTCCTCCCCGACGCACACACTTATCCCAACGGTGTTTCCACTTTTGGAAACAGTCCTGGAACGCTTCTTTTGTGATGTCCTCCAGCGCCTTCGTCGCATTTGCCTTTATATCAGGAATCGTCTCAAATCTCCTTCCTTTCAAAGGTCTTTTGAGTTTGGGAAACAAGAAGAAGTCACAAGGAGCGAGGTCAGGTGAGTAGGGTGGGTGAGGAAGAACAGTGACCGAGTGTTTGGCCAAAAACTCTCGAGTTCTGAGGGCTGAATGGGCTGGAGCGTTGTCGTGATGAAACAACCAGTCACCCTTGTCCACATTTCTGGCCTTTTCCGCCGGATAGCATCCCGCAGACGTTTGAGAACTTCGATGTAGTAAATCTGGTTCACTGTGGAGCCTTGGGGGAGGTACTCGTGGTGGACTACGCCCTGAGCATCAAAAAAAACTATCAACATCACTTTCACATTGGAACGAACTTGGCGAGCTTTTTTTGGTCTGGGAGATGTCTCACCCACCCACTGGGATGATTGAACCTTTGTTTCGATATCATAACCGTACACCCAAGATTCATCACCTGTTATGATCTTCGACAAGAAGTTTTCATCATCTTCTGAGCGTTCAAGCAATTCCTGACAAACCTGGACGCGATGGGCTTTTTGGTCGTCCGTCATCAGACGTGGACAAAACTTCGCAGCAACACGGTGCATCTTCAATTTTTCGGTCAAAATCTCGTGACATGATCCAACTGCTATCCCACACTCTTCAGCAAGCTCTCTGATGGTCAGACGTCGATTTGCCCGAACCAGGGTGTTGATTTTGTCCACGTGTGCGTCGTCAGTTGACGTGGAAGGACATCCAGGACGCTCATCGTCTGCAGTTGACTGACGACCATCTTTATAACGTGCATGCCACTTAAAACATGTCGCACGCTTCATAGTAACATCACCGTAAGCCGTCTTGAGCATATCAAAAGTTTCAGTGGCAGTTTTTCCGAGTTTAACACAAAATTTCACAGCAACTCTTTGCTCGTTCAAGTCACTCATTCTAAAAATCCGCCAAACGAAAATAACACACTTCACAAACAACCGCGTGGCTAATCAACCAATACTGATATTTGCAATCAAAAAACTGCCTTGTAATCAGCGGATCTGTCAGAAGATGGCGACACCAAGCGATTTTGATTGGGACCAACAGGGCCCGCGCAATTCAAACAGTCTACGTATTTTTTGAACAGACCTCGTATGCACATTTTCAGATGGTATAAAAAGAGCAGCACTCATTACAAATGCTATTTTGGAAGCAGATTGTGATAGCTCACTGATAGTTAATTTTGCATCTTACTGTGCATAAACTGATGTCTGTTTGTAACCTGACAATGCCATCTGTTGGTCAAAAACCGAAAATTCTAACATTATTTTTTTTTTTTTCCCCCTGGAAAAAAAATCGAGTTTATTTCGATTGTTTCTGTGCAAATAGAATCTTTTTATCTGCATTCGTGTGCAAAATATTGAGTTTTAAATTGTTCCTGATTTTTGGATCATCCATACAACAATGCTAGAATTTTGCTATAACAATAGGAAAACAGTTTTCATAATGCAGTTGCACTTCATGAACATAATTAAAAATTATGCATTATTTCGATGTACACTTTTGTATTACTGTAGTTACTTTTAATTTTTATATTTTTCAAGATTTTTTCAGCCAGTTCATCTTAATTGCGATCATGATCAAAGTTCACTATTGCATATTTTGTTAAATAGTAGACATGATATAAATTACTGGTAAATCATGCCTTAACAGAAATTGTCTAACATTCTTAGAAATTTTCATTTATAAGTCAATCCCATGAATAATCCAATGCTAGATTGGTCCGAAAATGATGAAATTTGCCATGTTAAGGGTAATATAGAGTGTTTATGATATACCATCTGCCTACTTTGCCGTATTTCTATTGTACTGTATGCATACTTAATCTCTATCAAAATGCACTGGTTTTAATTAGTATCTATTAGCCACTTACATCTGACTACGCCGAGCGACCACCTGTTGCTCAATAGAAATATCTCACTCCTATCTATACCATTACTAGTGTCTTGCTTGTAAATATTTTATTTTGTGTGGCCCAATAAGTCCAAAGTCTTTTATTCCAATATCTCACCTTCTCTTACCCAATTCTACAGGGTGTTCTCGAATAACGTGTACAAACTTGGGGGGGGGGGTGATAGAGGGATCAAATCTAAGCAACATTTCCCTCTTTCATTTTTTTGAGATAAAAAATGTTGAAATCTTACCTGCAGGAAACAGTTGTTTGGATAGATACTGTTCGGGTCTCAAGAGTAGACCACTGTGTTGCACAATTCCACCACTACTCGACCGAAACGTTTGGATAGCCAGAATCGCCGTAGCTGCGGACCAGATTCGTGAAGAACCAGGAATTTTGGAACGTGTACGTCAGTCCATGCGGCGATGTTGTGAAGCCAATTTGAAGTCAGAGGAAGTCAATTTGAACACTTACTGTAAAACATTTGCATGTTTCATAAAAAACAAGTCACATTAATGTACTGTATGCAATGTGTTTTTGTTCTTTTTATTACATGATTGACCATGATTTTGACGTGTTCCAGAAGCACGGGTTGC
>JAHWFO010094135.1:245670-265247 GCA_023313115.1 Rhysida immarginata
GCCTTATCAAACTGACTTCTAATTTTGTGACACATTGATTACAAAGCCGGTGTTAATTGAATATTAAAGAAATAAATGTTTTATTAAGCAAAGGAATTACAGCGAGGATTAAAATTTATATAATAAATTGGAATTACATTCCTTCAAATATACGAGGAAATACTAAGTTGAATTATAGATTTGTTAGGTAAGTAATGCATTTTCAGTAGCCCTAGCATTCCATGCCATTTAAATATTTGATAAACGTTCAATGCCTAATGATCTGCTTTTGCACTGAGCTCATAAGTTGAAGAGTAAGATTTCGCCTCCGAAGCAAAATCAGAATAAATGTAATACTTACAGTTTGTCAGTTTGTCTGCATGTTCTCACTGCTTGTAACTATAATTCACATTCACACTCTTGAGTAAAGCTATCACACCATAACTGAAGCACAAATTACTAACATAATTGGATGGCTGAAAATACAATTAGTAATCACTTTTTTGACATTTATAGTAATTTAGAGTTTAAGCTATTATTTAATTAAAAAATGAGGAATCGTGATTTACACGAAGAGATGCATGTCATTGTGAATTGAAAATATAATTTTTCTTGTCCTAAAATTTGGTATTGGTCCACAATTGGTGTTAATCACAGTTTATTGAAAGTGGACTTGGTCTATTTGTATTTTCAGCCATTCAATTTATCGAGGACACAGTCATTCTCAGGATCTGATGGACATGATATGAAGTATACTCACCAGGAATAATCTGGGAGATTCTCATAGAAGGGTTGATTGGGTGTTATTGAACTCATCTACGCTCAATTACTTATATCTCTACTATTGTCAATCCATGTCGATCACCGCACCAGCGCTTGGGATACTTCGCCGACTGCGATCCAGACCCTGGGCGTTGAGCTGTCCTCCTGCTAAAATGTCGAGTTGTTTTCTCACATCAAATTGTCAAATCTTCCTATTGGTGCTTTTCATGGTTTGTTCTATACTCCTTCATTCCGTTCCAGTCTCCGTTTCTTCAAAAATGTTACTTTTCAGTTCGATACAGTAATGGCGTCTCGTGTAGGGCATGTTCTTTCACTTTGCTCTCAACGCTTCACTTGTCCTCATAATCTTTGGAAGGAAGAGAGAATTAGTGATTTTTCAGTTCTAGGTTCATGTGTGATCTAAGGGTCAGTAGATTTTAGTGTGACGTGCCCCACCCTCACCCTTATGTCACTTATCGGTTGGCTCCGTTACTCGCTAATGGGACTGAGGCTTAGTCAGGGGTTTGGGACCTGGTAAGAGGGACAAACTTTGACAACAGGCATTATTACAAAAAAAAAATACTTATTTATTCAAGAGACATAACGGTCTGGGGTAACCTTACACCAATATGTACAATGTAACACTACAATTAAGCTTCGTGGCACTCCAAGTACTATACTATGAGGGGCCCCTCACACTTAATTGCTAAATACCAAAATCGTACATAACTACCGCGTTACATAAAGCCATAATTCAGAATCATCATATCGGGCTAATAATTATAAGTCCCAGTGTGCCGTCAAGCAAGTTCACCACCAATTTAGGGCAATAGCAAGCAAATTTTCGCATGGGCGTGGCAAGTCGGGTTGACGACCAATACTGCAACAGATTTTTAGTCTCACCAGTATGGGAGGTTCACCCATTATACCCCTAGCAACGAACATTACAACTATGTCCTGTGCTCCTTTAATTTAGTACAGAGGGGGGGGGGGGGAGGGGGGCATTTTAACCCCTTTCCAGGCGTGCTCCCACACTGTGAACTCTACTCCACTACCAGGAACCACACACTGTGCAACCTGTTTCCTTGCTCAGTACTTTGCAATGTGGTGCCAAGCGTGCCACAGCGCTATTCAATAGGTGACCTGCAGATTGTGGCACTACTGTCAATAGCCGTTTCGCGCTCTTATTAATCTGCTATTCTCCTTTAGTGAACTGGCATGGAACTCTCATAAAAAGAAAACAACATACATCTCCGAAAACAAAACACAGTCTGCGAATCCCAGATGCAACAATATGATCGTTGGGAAACTGACATCACTTTTTTTAGAATCTTCGCGAAAGTAACAATGTCAACTCCCCAACAACCGCGAAGCCGCTGTCGAGCTGAAGCACGGGAGCGCCGATCGCAAACAATAAAAGCCATATACAAACAATAAACAAAGCATAGTTAACCCCTTACACATTATAACTTAAAATATTTATCACTAAACGAATTCCACTTGTATAAAGCTTCAGTTTAACGCACCACCCATTCCATGTCAGTTGTGGGTGTTGGATGTGTCCGGCGAAAATGTAACATATTTTATAAGTTTTGCGATTGGAGTTTATGAGTTGGTGCTCAAGGGGGTGTAGCTTAGGTGTTCTTATTTTATGTGAGAAAAGTTATGCTTGGGGAAGGATTAGTGACATTTTGAATGTAATTTTAGTATTTTCTTAATTAGTTTTGTTACGTGTAGGAGCGGTTTCGTGTGTATTTTTGTGTTGGAAGTTCGTTGTTTTGTTGCGTTATTATTTATTGTCATTTTTAGTGTTTGTTGTGTGCTCTGCTGGAGGCTAGTATTGTTGCATTATATTTATTCCGAGAAGATGAGACCAGCTTCCATCAGTGCGTTTTCTTGGAAATGTCGTGTTAGTTAGGTAATTTAAATAATTTTTCTCTTTGTTGCTTATGGTTGGTTTGGTTGGTTTATTAGAAATTTTGGCGTCGACTACTAAGGTCATTTTGTGCCTTTTACCCAAGTTATATCAGTACGCAGCCCAAGACAAACACAAACATCCATGCCCACGGTGGGATTCGAACCCACGACCAGGCGTAGTCGAGAACTAGAAAGCCTACGCCCTAGCTCTCTCGGCTACCTGGCCGGCTGTTGCGTATGGAGTTCGTTTTTTTCTCTGTGTGAAAATTTTTCCGTACATGGAGGGCATGTTTGCGATCGCTCTTTGTGTGTTTGTTTTCGAACACAAGTAAATGGGGAATGTTCAGCTGGAATGCCATTTATAATTTTTAATTAACTGCTAATTTAGTCTTTTAGTAATACCTGTGAATGAGCATAACTGTTTAGTAATTTTGAATCAAGTAATGTTATCCAACGAGGAACGCTGGCTGACGTTTGAAATTGAACCATGACATGGATGTGATGCAGTTCCGTAGGTGACGATAAGTGTACTGTGAAGGCAAGTCTCCGTGATCAAAGACCCAAATATCTGGAACCCAGGTGATGGGAGGGGTTTCGGAGTACTGGTGAGTGTTTTTGCTTTTGTTTTATCCCTGAAGGCGAGCCCGTATCGACGGCGACTGGTTGGCATGCCGTGCCTGAACCGCTGTTCCATTTTATTCCCCCACTTGGATCGAGGTCTCCGCGCATATTCATGTGCAATCTACTGCCCGTAGTGCAGACACTCTAGTGTGCTCCTCATGAGAACGAACAAGTGACTGTTTTATGAATGATGTCAACAAGTGTCGTAATCGTAAGCATAGTAGTAAAGCAATTTCATTCCTAGTGCTGGTGCATGGTGGCACTCGTTCTGTAGCACAGGTGGGAGGCCCGTAACAGTAGATCCAGACGAAGGAAGCCGGGGCTGTGTTTAAGGTCTCGTACATTTATTGGGCCCAACGTTCAAACCGATAGCATACCTGGTTTACCATAGCGACTGCTGATCGGAGACACCTGGAACCCACCAAGAAGAGCTTTCAGTGTCTCTCCTCTTACATTGCGGTATTCAAAAGAGGCACCGTGCGTATGTGGCACTCAAGTTGGGAATACTTACTTCGGAGAATTCCAGGTGCGCTCTTAGGAGCAGGGAGAATTCCAGGTGCGCTCTTAGGAGCAGGGAGTCTCGTGCCATTTCTACTGCGGCCTTGCACCTTAAATAAGGAGACCCCTGTCTATTTGCTGGGACTCAGGAGGTGTATGTGCATAACGAGAGCCATTTAATGGTGCCGAGGAAGGTCTTCCGCAAAAAGTGATTATGATAATTAGATATAGTATGGATCCATGATCACGAGGGGCCCCTCGTTAATCGGAGTGCACTTTTACGTTATTTTTGTTTTATGTTGAGTACCGTTTGTAAGTACTGTACGTTCTGGATGAGAATAAACGAAATTAAACGCATAGCTCTGTATCCTAGTCAGCCTCCTTTTGGGTACCGAACACTAGACACATCCCCTCCCCGACACATACTACTTAGGTGGTGAGTGCAGGTTTCTGTACGGGGCGGGGGGTGGGCATCTCATTAGCATAAATAGCTGTTTCTTTGTTTATTAGATCTATGGGTTGTTTTTGCCCATATACTGGTGTTATCAATGTATGGGTTAAATTTTTTTATCTTATTATTGTTTGATAATTATTTCGCTTTAGAGTTGCAAGTTTTCATTGTAATGTATTTTGTTGATTAAATTTTTAAGTTGCCGAATCAGTAACAATAAGGTGGCAAAAGAGCTCTACATTGTTGGTGAGGAAAATTTACGGAAAAGATGCAAAGGTTCTGATGACTGCTTTTTATGGGAAGGCCTGCTGGGCTTATTGTTGCCGTATTGTAGGAAAGCGACTAGGCAGCAGAAGATGTTTGGGCAACCCTTTGCACAATGCAATTGACAACGTCTGTTTTGCGATGTGTTCTTTTGATTAAAGCTTATCTGATGTTTGCAAACGGATAATTTGTTCCCCTAAGTACTTTGGTTGGGCCTGTGAATATGCCCCGATCGGCCTACATATGTTTTATGTGTTCAACCAAGATGAGAAAATTGAATGGCGACAGATTTCCGTTTTCATTCCACGGCGCAATTGTTTGTTGATGACCCTTGTACTGTTGGATAGTGGATTTCTTTGGTGGTGAGGTGGAACTTTGTTATTTCAATGTGGATCCCTCGTCCGGTACAATTCGGGGTTATTGATTGATGGCCGGTGTTGAATAATTTCTGTACTGCTAATGTACTTATGCCCGATGTTATGGCTAGCTGTTTAATAACTATGTTGCATATAATGCAGTCTCATAAGCATGTGTTTGTTGGAAATGGCATGATGCACAGATAAACTGTGCATTTTGTACCCTGAACATAACCACACTGGAGTGGTTCTTATATGTTGTGTAAAGTTACGCAGAATAATTTATAAGTGGATACTAGCGCTAAACTTGATGTAGGTGAAGACCTGCACACTTTGTGAGGGTGAGCATTGTAGCTCTTGCCCCGGGACTGTGTCGTTTAATTAAGAGTCATGGGACATGAGATGTAGCTGCTTTGTAGTTCTTGGCGAAGGAATGTAAATAATAGTGTTCGATCCTTGCCTGCGAAGGGCCTTAGTAGGATGACTAAAAGCGGTGACTTCTTTATCGGTGTGGAGCTGAAAAAGGGTATACAGTTGAGTAATAGCCGCTCGGTTAGCAGCGGTTGCGATAAGCAATGTGGAGGTTACAGCGCTCTCCTCCAGAAACAAAAGGGAGCGTGTGACATTTTCCTAACGTTACGATGGTACCTATAATTTTGATTAACAAACCAGCTTGGGAACTGGTGTGTTAATGCTATGTGGATGTAGCGTGCTTGCGGCGTTGAAGCTGGAAGGCAGGACGTTTGTACTATAGTCTAGGGAAGAGCTTGTATATAAATTCTGTGAGAGCGGGCGTGAGCTCCGTTGTTCCTTGAAGTGTCAAGTTTAATATTAGTGAAGACTAATGAGAATAATTGCTATTGATTATTTGTGACAGGTATGCTCACTCAAGTTCTTGTTTTATTGACTGTGCTTAATAGAATCTGAATGTTATTACAATTATCTGGGACCCCATAGATTGAGTGTATCTTGCTTATTATTCTTGATTATTAAATGCCATTGTATATGTCTCACAATTTTCGGTGTGTCACTCGTTTCCTCGTTACCATTTAAGCGGCCCAATTTACTCTAGGACCAGTACCGCGCAGGCAGCCCGTCCGCTGGCTGAATCCGATCAGGGCCTGTGTGGGATGGGACACATGCTAAATGCTCTTGATTTTTCAGTTCTAGGCTCAATTTGCATCTCGCGAGCGAGCTCTCACTCATCGGCATCCTTCTTCTCCGGGGTTGCTGCTCCTTCTCCTGTAGTTTGTTGTGGAATTAAACATCACAATAACATCTAGTTGCCTTAATTGAAATATTATTTTTAAAGAAGAAAACCTTTACAGTACAGCTCTTACAAGCTGCAGATTTTTCTCTTCAAGTTTAACAGTTCCATTTCAACAATACTGCATGCAGTATATAGGGTGCAACAATACTGCATGCAGTATATAGGGTGACCACTCCTCCTATAATTCCTATGTTCTCCTATATTTCCCTCCCCTTCATATACTTTCCCATATTTAGCAAAAAATTCCTATATTTGCTATATTTTCTTAAACGCATCATCAAAATATATTTAGTAAAGTTGCGGGGAGAAAAAAACGACTTGTAAATTGTTTATTTTTTTGCTCGCTAGAGGGCATCCCAGTCAACGATATAAAATGAGTAGATCATTTATGTGGCTGCCAACTTTGAGGCAATTTGATAGCGGCGAAAAGTGGAACTAATCTCTATTATTACTGTGGGCACCATTACTGTGGTTGGCAAAACAACATCGCCAGCTGAGAAGCTCCACCCACCCATTATCATGCTTGCAGTCTGAAATTTCTTATGTGACCCTCTCCCAAATGTAGATGCTTTATATTATCAAATATTTTCGCGTTATCTACACGAATAAATGCGGTATATAATTTCATAAATACCTATAAACAATCACTCTGGTATCACTGAAATGACGGTAATATCGTTGGATATAGACATCTTTTATGTATCAACCAACCACGTTATAAATGATAATCAGGATTTTTACACGAGAAAAACATTCTAAGCCGCAGAAAAATAAAAACACACCTGTGAAAGGTCAGTGGTGAACCTTTAATATTTCTATTACTACAGATGGAAGCGGAACAAGAAATCAACATCGAGTTTTACTGTGTTTGTCTACACAAACTGCTCACGTAAACATACGATGAAAGCATTTTTGCCAACCACAGCAATGGCCACCACGCTTTCAAATGGGGATGTGGTGGTGGCACTGTAAGCAGCTCACGAGTGATCTACTCATTTTATATCGTTGTTCCCAATGCAGCCGTTTTCTTCGTGTTGTCATTGTCACATGGTAGGAAACAGTGCGCTTTTTCCCTCTCAGACATGAAAAGGTGTGGAAATTACTGTAGTGACATAAATATAAGCTAAGTAGTCTATCTACGAGGGCTTAACAACAACAACAACAACAAAATGAAAAGGTTAGTGGGTATTCAGCATGTGATTCACGTTTCTTCGATCAAAAAGGTTAAGTCTATACATTTATTTTCTATTTGTTTATTCGAATTTAACTGATATGGCGCCATATAAGACGAAATTTCAAGAAGCTTGGCTAACTGAAAAGGATTCTAATGGACACGTAATCGGTTCTTGGTATAAACGTGATCAAAAAGATGAACACAAAGTTGTATGTATGATCTGTAACAAGGTTATTTCCATCGAAAATTCTCGAATTGACCAAGTATTACAGCACGCCAAAGGTAAAAAGCACACTGAAAAGGCTAAAATTGCGGCATCCTCGAAACAAAGTAGGATTGAAACAAATGAATTTAAACTTCAGATTCATGATGATAACGTTACAAATGCCGAAATTTTGTGGGCTATGCATGGTGCTCACAGTGAGTATAGCTTCCCTTCATCTAGTAATTGTTCAGAGTTATTTCAAGCAATGTTTCCTGATAGCAAGATTGCCCAATAATTCAAAATGGGAAGAAAAAAAGAAGCATATTTGGTTAGTGATGGACTGGCACACCTGTGTTTCTAACGAAGTTGATTAAAGAGATTGAGTCAAAATCGCCATTTTCTGTGCACTATGATGAAACTACAAATGTACAAGTAAAAAAGCAACTGGATTTGCATGTCAGGTATTGGAGCAATGTGAAGAATGAAGTCGTTACTCACTTTTATAAGTCCATTACATTTGGGCATGCAAAATGTGAGGATATAAGTGAGGCAATTATCAGAAATCTTGAAATGGACAAATTTGATTTGAAGTATTTCTTATCACTGAGCTCGGATGGACCTAATGTCAATAAAAAAGTTTTCCGATTGCTTTCCTCAAAGCTCAGAGAGTTAAATTTACCTGGACTTATATACATTGGAACATGCAATTTGCGTGTAATACATAATGCCTTCCATAATGCTTTGCTTGCAATTGGGACTGAAATTGAAGAACTTACTGTAGATCTTCACTTCTTCTTTAAACAGTCTTCAGCCTGCTGTGAAGACTTGCAAAACCTACAGAAAGAATTGAAGATGCCTATCCTCCTTCCTATGAAGCAGGTGCCCTCACGTTGGGTAAGTTTAGGACCAGCATTGGAACGATTGATCGATCAGTGACAAATTTATGTGGTTTACTTCAAGCACCTCAGCTCATCTGAAAAAAATCAGCCAACCTGTGCTTGATTCAAAAGAATATGCAGGAAGGACCTTGCCTATGGAAAATAGAAAGGAAACTCAGGTTATCTGTCATTTCTTAATAGATGTGTTGCCCATATTTGAGGGATTCTTGAGGCTTTTTCAAAGTGAAGCCCCTAAAATCCATTTGTTGTACGAACATTTTACTAAAATTGTCCAGTCTTTAATGCTGAAATTTGTGAAGCTGGAAGCCATACGTGGCAATGAATGTGTAGCTAACGTGGAATTCAAAGTTAGAGCAAATCAGTTGGAGGATGTTGAACTAGTAATTTGTGAATTGACGAGGAAAACTCTAAAACAGGCGAAAAATCAGGAGCCCAAGCTACTTATACAGATAAGAAAGTTTTATGTGACTGTAACAGAGTACATGCTGGAAAAACTTCCCTTTGATAACAGTTTGGTGAAGGATGTTTGTTGTTGAATCCTCTAAAATCAAGTGAATTTTCCAGCGATGCAGAAATCCACAGGAATGCTAGTAAAATAAAGGAGCATTTGGATGGAATGAACAATGTTGCAAGCTGCGTAGACGAGTGGAAATGCTTGCAATTGTTACCATCATTCTCACCAGCCGTCATAATTGTTAAGTTTTGGACAATTGGACTAGACAATCGGAAGTTCCCTTTAATTTCAAAATTCATAAGGGCTGTGCTTGTACTACTTCATGGTAATGCTACTGTTGAAAGAGGATTTTCAGAAAATGGGCTGATTGTTACTAATCAGAGGAATAACTTAGAGACCAGAACTATTAGCTCTCTCAGACTGCTGAAAGATGTCGTAAAATCACATGATGGAAAAGCAGAGTGCGTGTCAATAACTAAATACCTTCTTTCTGCGGCCCGCTCTGCTCACAGATTGTATATGTTGAGATCAGAAGAGCAAAAAAGAAACAAACTGAGGAAGAGGAAAAGTCCAAAAAGGAATATGAAGCTGCTCGAGCAAATAAAGAGTTACAAGAAAGACAAAAGAAGGATGATGTTAAGACTGAAGGACAAGGAAGATTCCCTTAAACAGAAGGACACTGAAATTATGTTTGATGTGAAGACTTTTCAGACTGCTAAAAAGGAAGGTATGAAAATGCTAACGGAAGCGGTGAAACGAAAGGATATGGAAAAAGTGGCAATAGCTGAGATGATGATATTGGCTGCTGAAAAGAAAAACACTGATAGTCCTAAGAAGTTAGCTGATATTAGAAAGCAACTAACTGATGTTGAAGGTAGAAAGAGAAAATTATTGGACAACCTTGTTGGCCTGACTAAGAAGAAGAAGAAGCTTTAAAAATACATATACAGGGTGTAAATGGATGACGTTTCACAAATTTAAGGATATGTATAGGATGATGTGGTGAACATTTTTTATTAATAAACCCATATTCCCAAACGAAAAGCGACAAAGCCGCAGCTTGTTTGATGTTCTGGTTTGTCAAGCATTGAACTAGGCACGTTTACTACGATGTCCCCTGTTATTGCATCTTGTAGGCCTTATGCAGACTGTCAGCTCGCAGGCTATTTTCAAATGGTACCGTCCGGATGCACAGCACATTCTCCAATCACATAATCTTGCATATCAGGTTGGTACGAAATTCCCATTAGTTTGGAACATTCCGTAAGGGTGAAGGTTTTTTGCGCTCTACGTTTTGTGCTGTATGAGTTCAGGAATGGACTTTACTGTGAGGCAGGAAACAGCGAGAACTTTCGTACCCAATTAAAATTAAAAAAAAAAATACGTAACGCGGCCAATTTACATGACTGGCAAACTTATCTGCCTTTACCCTACCTTTCAGCAAAAGTGCTGCACCTGACCAATCATACAAGGTCGCTGGACGGTTCCATTGGAAATACGTTCGCGCGTTAGGTTTCACGCGCGAAATTCCAATGCAGTGACAACACAATAATTCAGACAGCCATTCCATCAAACATGCTGTGGCTCCGTCGCTTTTTGTTTGGGACTATGGGGTTATTAATAAAAAATGTTCACACACATCATCCTCTACATATCCTTAAATTTGTGAAACGTCGTCCATTTACACCCTATATAGCCAACCCATACGTATAATAGTGTAGTATGCTCAGATTATGCTGTTTTTAAATAATGATATATTTCTCCTATAAATCTCCTGTATTTTTTTTAATTTCTCCTATAATTCCTAGAATTTTTTTGAAAAAATGAGTGGTCGCCCTGAGTATATCATGTGCAACATCAGAGCTGCCAACTCTCCCGATAATGGCGGGAGACTCACGATATATCTATCATTTCCCGCCTCCCGATACGAAAATGTCAATTATTAATAAATATCTCGAAAGTTAATTGAAGTTGTAAAATTAAAAATTCGATTTTAAGATTCTCTTTTAGAACTTTAGTTGAAAAATATCCGCCATTTATCTTTGCCATGATTCGCTATATTGAAATTACGTCACAAGAGCGCTACTATCTTTTTTGGATCATCACAAGGGCGCTACCGTCTTTACTGGATCGTCTTTTCATTGAACACGAAAATTTATTTCTACACTACGATACGAATAAAAAAAATACACAATCAATAATATGAGTTATATCATTACTGTTAAATTTCTTCTATTAATAAAATTAGAATTTAATGAGGTTGTCTCCCAGTTTATTTACACTGATGTTAAATAAATACTATATAATAAAAATATAGGTTAAATTTATTTAAGCATTTTAATTCACTACAGATTTAATTAATATTTTTCTTCTGTAATAATAATTGTATGTAGATAATTTGATACTATGCAAATTTTGATATCAAGTGTGATTTGCATAACTCCTTTTGGAAAATCGAATCTCCCGCCAGTGACTTCCTGGAGGTTGGCAGCTCTGCAACGTAAACAATCCATTAATCTTGAGACTTACAACAGTGATGATGACATCAACATCTTAAACCTCACATTACAAACCATTCTATAACAAATTAATACAATAAAAAAACTATAATACATTTCCTTTCTTTTTTTATTGTTTTATAAACTAATTTCATAAACACATTTTTTAAGTGGCCAATTTATTATGACCACCTGACAGTTTTAAGCAAATTAGCTATGCAGTCACACCTTTGTCACTAGAAGGCCAGACTGATATAGAAAAGGAAAACCTAGTGCTTAGGTTGTGGTGAAGTGATTTTTGATTCAGACATCACTTCGTCAGCAGTCCTTCCTAAGAAGGCTGCCAACATAAATTAAGTAAGGGTTAGGACAAGTTGATATGCATAAAGTAGGTTTATTTACAAAGATAATCAGATAAATACAATCAGGCAAGATAAATACAATAATACAAACTAATCAAATAGCAAATTAGCAAGGTATAACAATTTACTGCATCAAGCAATAACAATGTAGTGACAGATACATGATCAAGTATTACTTAGCACCAGTCTAAACCCAACGACTCCCAATTAATTGTACTAACCACAATGTCAAACCTTAACAAGGGACTAAGTTAACCCGGTGTGTATACAGGTTACAAACACGAACCTGAAGTCTGTACCATAAAGCCTCCAAGGGTTTGGTCAGTGCAAGGGGACACCAAAGCCAACACACCGGATCCTACACCAGCGGGCTACCACAAAAACCCGAACCATAACGGGACTAATCCGCCTCTACAACTAGACTGCACACCCACCAGGCAACCAAAAACAAGTACCCAGCATGCACACTCAAAGAGACACCGAACCTTTCCCAAAACAAGATAATAGTTTAGTTACCCACTGTGCTAAGAATACAATTACACATAAATGCCTCACAAAGTCATCCAAGAAATATCAGCAATCCAATTACAACTCAAAGCAAGACAAAAAATAGTGGAAAATTCAAAGATAAAGCAAACTAGCACATAACTAAGCAAAAAACTCCCCATTATCTATACACAAGCAAAGTCAAACCTAAACAAGGGACTTAACAACCCTATCGTGCAAGCTGGTCACAAATACGAACCTCCAGTCGTGCAACATACAGATGCAAGGGGATGGTCGCTGCAGTGGGAAACTGAAGCCAACTTACCGGATCCTACACCGGCGGGCTACCACCACGACCCAAAATTCCAGTCCGAACAAATGGGACTAGTCATCTACAAGCGGATCAACATAGCCATTGCCAACGAACCACAAGACCAAAGCCCCTACACAACACAGGTACCAAGAATGCACTGAAATCCAAAGACCCCAAACAATCCCATATTAAGATGGCTGCTTAGCTACCCTATGCGCTAGTATTACTATCGTACTAAATTGTTCTACTAACAATCCATTCAAAAGTATATCATCTAACTTCCACAGTTCTATAACACATCAAATCATTAATAACATCTCATATTCCAAGTTAGCTAATCAATGCACAGCATAACAATCTTGAAGAGATACAAGGCATCCTATTACAGCTACAACAATAATCTATTCAAATAAATAAACTTGACTTCTTTCAGTCAGTTCCCAAACAATATTACAATAAAGTAAACCCTCCATAAACAAAGTTAGCTATTCTACATTTAATTAAATTTATAATCCCTAATTCTACAATCCTTCACAAAATCTGATAATGTTATAGCCCCTTTAATTTCTCAACATATACAAAATATCAATCCAAAGGCCCACTAATAATGGCTATAAAACTCCGTTAAAGTCAATCCCTCTAATGACAAATCCAAAATCTAACACTTAAGAAAACTTACTATTCTTATAAAACATTACCATAACAGTTCGATCTAAATAAACCCAACGATTTCTACAATTCATACATTCACATTGTTAAAGTCACAATAGACAGAAGTTACATACTTAAGCTTCAAAATAAAAATGGCTCTAAACTAATCATGCGATCTAGCTTCACAGCAATAAAAATCCACTAACTAATTCCCTATATCTTACAGCTTTTTGCAATCGATAAAATGTAGTTTGCAATTGAAAAAATAATCTTTTCAATTGAAAAAATGTAGTTTTCAAATGAAAAAATGTGGTTTTCAAAATAGTAAATAGACAAGAAAATTCATAAAATATAAGTCAAAGAAACCAAAGAATTTAATTATATATATTGTTATAGTACAGTAAATTACAAAATTTTATTATATGAATATTAGTATTATAAAATTAAAGATTATTATACAAATTACTGTAGATAAGTGTAAAACTATATAAAAACATTGGATATTATGCCGTATTACAAGGAGTAAATATAGTAGCTGTATGCAATAAGAAACATACAGTAAAAAACACAAATTCTATTCTCTTCTATTCATTGTCATCATCATTATCATTTTGAGGAATGTTGGAAGATCATTTAAAATTTCAGTAGGCTGAATGCATGGTACTAAAAACTGCCGGCTATGAACGACTCAACCATTGCAGTCGCGGGGGGTTATTTGTGCTGCTGCAGTTAAAATGGCAGCGAGTAAGGCTGGCTGGTCAGGCGAATGTTCGCAGCGCACAAGCAATTTTAGTTTGCTGAACGCTTGTTCTACAGGGTTTAGGAACGGGCTATACGGCGGTAGATAAATTACTTGGCAGCTGTGATCATCAGTTAGCTGCTTCACTTGGTTAGTTTTATGGAATGAAACATTATCCATAATTACATGTACAAAATTTAATGTTTTACATGTATGTAAATTGTGGAAATATTTTTACAGTATGTATTTTAGCCTATATTCGAGTTACACACGTTCGCTGAGCTCATCTTGAACGTCGTCTGCTTAATTTCGTCGCCGTTTATGTAATACAAATAATTGCCACTAGAGGGTAAGGGAGAGTGAGGCTAACTAAAGCTTCTAATCTAGAACTTTAGGGCTAACTGGGACGCTTTCTTTATTTTATTATGTAAATTATTTTGTTTCTTTGACTTATATTTTATGAATTTTTTTTCTATTTATTTTCTAATTTGAAAACCACATTTTTTTCAATTGAAAACTACATTTTATCGATTGCAAAAAGCTGTAATACAAAAAAAGAAAGGATGATAATAACTTTCTATACTTATCAACACTAATACAACAATTCAAGACTATATGCAAAGTATACAAATAACAAACTTAAATAATACAAAAATTACCACGTGTTTTTCTCTTTCCAAGAGAGGATTAGGCCTAACCTCTAATTACATCGAAACAGGAACCCTGTCCGGGCGGAACACAAATGTTCCCGGGTTGAAGTCATCTGCCTCGGCGTCGTCGTCTTCTAGGGCTTCCATCTCGTTTAGGTCCTCTAAGTATCGTCTGAAAATCGGGAATGATCTTGAACGCGGGTTCCGACCCCCTTTTATATGCAAGGTGTAACGTGCTAGTAAAAGCGAACCGCGTTTACCCGCACGCACAACCAACGCTCCAAAAGTGAAGCGTAAAAAAACCCAAAAGAAAACCTTCCCTTGACTGAAACGAAAACAGTTACCAGAACCCAAGATAACCGCGAGGATAAAGGAAAACGCTTACTTGAAAGAACAAAAGCGATCCTCCAAGTAAGGTGGAGAATGAGAGAAACCCAGGAGAAAAACTTCGCTATAAAATTAACCCCAATTAAATACTATAATGACTAACCCGTAACCCAAGGCAAACTAAACCTAAGAAAAAAAAACACAAAATAGAAAAAAGCGAAATCCAAATAAATATTTTCCTTTATTGCTGCAAACGAACATGAATAGAACTGAATGAAGTAAAACAAAAATGGTCACAAAAGATAAGCTGGGTGATCCAACATTTGCAAAGGCTAAGGCGTTGTAGCGACGGTCTACATTATGGAGCGACATCCAAAGTCCGATAGAAGTCGAGGGTAGAAAGTAACAGTTGAGTGGGAGGAGGGGAACTTGGAAACGCTGGGAAGATCTAGAAGCTCAAAAGGTCAAGCAGAGCCACCCACACGGTAAATAAATAAGACCATCAACAGCAAGTACTCAAGGAAAATAAAACTGGAAATAAAAAAAAAACTCATTTTCGTCTTCTTTCTCTTTTTACAACAGAGATAAAAAAAAAAAAGTAATCACAAAAAATTAAATATTTGAATTACAGTGGTATAAGAAAGATAAAAGGTAAGCAACAAACCCGGGACCTCCTCCGCTAGGATCCTAAAGACGAAGTACAAAATATACACTAAAATACGGACAGTGGAAACAAAAACACATGGTAAGAAGGAAAAATTGGAGGACGGGACGGACAAACAGGCTCATACGGATAACGAAAGGGCGGAATATGGACAGACGGCAACGACAACATGGATGAGGTCCTGGAAAAGAAAACAAAAATAATTAAAATAATAGATTACAACAGAAGGACCATATCCAAGTATTAGGAAGAATTGATATCAATAATACAATCAGATAATACAATTTAAAAAAAGAGGGGGAAAAAAAAAAATATAGAAATACATAAGCCGAGACTAAGATTTTGAGAAACAGTGGAAAAGGTCCGTCAGATCCGACATAGCAAACTTAACATTGCTATAAAAAAAAAAATGGCATGGCATCTCATGTGCATAAAGTCAAATCAAGCGAAGATAATCCACAACGTATGTATACGATCCATGACGGACGGAATAATCGATCTTGCAACGACTGCAGAAGAATACCATTTCAAAGGTCCATGGGACACAACTTATCTTAGATGAACTTGATCACGGGCATTTCGATCAACGGAAAAGCAATTGACGATCTAAAGTAGGAGCGACACTTAGTCTATCAAGAACACTCAAAAGATAGAAACTTGGCAGTAATCGGTGACAAACGTCATAGTGATGAGTTACAATCGGTTAAGGTCCGATCCACAAACTAACATGAACTAATCGTTCATGATTTGAAGTTAAGATTGGTGATGACTGAAAGTATTAAGTTCGATTGCCAAAGGAAAGCCATCTCCGATCTCAAGAGAAGGCTGAGGAGCTGATGTTGCCTCTCTTGAAGGTCTAGCTGGATCTGCCCAAAGTAATTATTTTTTCCACCAAGAAAATTACAAAACTAAAGGAAAATTTAAATACCACGTGCACGTGGCACGACATCAAGTTCTCAGAAACGAAGATAGCTAGTTGCTCTAGGAAAACGAGCGGTCGATTACAACGACGTTTGAACAATGAAAGACTAGGCGAACAACGGGAATGCGCGAGTATCCAACAATAGCGTTAATAAGAAGTTACCGTAAAAGAAATACAGCTAACAAAAATATATATTTTTTAAAATAGTAATAAAAAAAAATCTTTTCTAGCTCCCAAAGTAAATCAAAAAGAATGAAATAGTTAAATTTCTTTTAATGTTAAAGAACGCGTCCTATATCTATAGCGCGAGGCTAAGACATCCCTTATCATTTGCTAAAGAAAGAGAATTCTAAATCAATCCTTATTTTACCAAAAAATTAAAGGAAATATCTAAACGACAAAAAATCAAATAGTAAGTTGAGAAATCCACAGGACAAACGATTCTCAAGATCATTAATCGATTACGAGAAATGACCCAACGGACAACGAACAAGACGAGTCCAACAAATGACGCGACGAAATACGGACCAAAACTAGACGCTAAACTAATTGTCTCGGTGAGAAATTAAAATTCAATTATCCGTCAAGCGCCAAAAAGGAAATTCGCTACGGGATAGACTTCAGAAGACGCGAGACGGCGACATTAGTGACGCAAAGTACGAGGAATCGCTGTCTCGGTCAATACATAAATGAATCCCACTAGAAGAAAAAACTTATTTAGCGCGAGGAAAAAATTAGAACAAATAACTCCCCAAACGAGGTATCATTAACCCAAGAACAACGCGAACCGAACACGTCGAGTGATCCCTTTAATTCATAAAAAAAGGAGGGGTAACACAGTAACCTCCGTTAAAGTAATTAATTAAGCGTCAGATCCATAAGGCTCACGCCCGGGACGGCCGATGATCACCCAGTTTTGGTAAGGACTACACGCGGTAGAAACCAGGAATATCGGTAAAATGGGAAACTTGAAACGCACAGCGTCAGAAGGGCAAGCTTAACGTAACTCCACCAGGGTGGGATAGGGAATCTAACAAAAGAGATCCCGGAAAATAGTTGAAGTGAAGGCTCAAAAAAAAATTTTCAATGAACGGCTGTTAAATTTTAGCCAGAAAAAGGTAACGGCACGTTACAAAGGCCAGCGTCGGGCTGCCCTCTGGTGGTAGCGCGGGTGAAACTCCCATTCTACTTCCGCCTTTCAAGCAGGTCACTTCTAGGCTTAGACACAAAGTGACGTCATCGCCCGCACTCTAATTTCGGAGCGTGGGCGATGTTCTAAACGGATAAACTATTACAAACTTTACAAAAAGGCTAAAACCTCCTCTAACATTGGAGGCACAGAATTATAATAATGTATTACAATAATATGTTTATAAATTAATATAATATTTGAGATTCAAATGATTTCCAACATTTTCTTAGGGTTAAGTGACACAAAAGCTAAAAACTCTACCACCTAGGGGTTTTTATCCGGGACAACAAAACGGAGGTAAATGTCCGGTCATGGAGTTTTCGTCCTAACAAAGACTAGGGAAATTTATAATGAATACAGAGATCGACACTCGCAAGTGTCATGTAGCCCTTTTATATGGGAGGACTACTGTAACCCAATACGTAAAATGATTATTAAAACAAACTACAAAGTGACTATGTCACACTATTCACCCTTTACAACAAGATATTGGCTTTAAATCGTAAGAGTTAAGCCAATATCTGAAAACTTACATAAACAAAAGAATTCTGTAATAATCTCCTCAAAGAAAGACTAACAAACAAGTGATAACATCACAAGGTCAATAGTAGAAGTGATTTGTTTGTGAAGATAGGGTAACAACTTGATTTCACAGACTTTGAACATGGGATGATTGGAGCTTGGAGTCATGAAGCAAGTATCAGGAAACCGACACATTTGTGAAATGTTCAAGAGCAGCTGTTGTTAAACTTGTGACGTGCCAAGGGGGGGGGGGGGGTTCTATTACTATGGGGTTCCAAAATGTAACCTTCACACTCACCCTGACACGATCACGGGTTCTTGGGACCTGTCAAGGATTTAGTCGCGACACATTTAAATTAAAGAACCATTAACACCTAGAGTTTTTGTTGCCATTATTTATTTGTCATATTCTAATTTGTTACAACAAATTATTCGAAAATCAGTAAATTGTATTTATTAGGGGCCCCTACTAAACTAACCTTTCCTTAACCATAACATACTTCGTCCCCTTGGCAGTGTTCTCAAACTACTAGCCTGCCTGTGGCTTTACAAGGCTCGCTTATAAATATTTGAAATTGTCATCACCAGGCACATACCTACCACTGGTGCCCCAGAATCAGTTAACAGAATGTGTTTGTGTTCCACTATGACGTACAGGAAAACGTCGGGTGCACCTTTTTTTTAAAAAACAATTAGAAGGGAGGCCACATTAACCCTTCACTGTCAAGCATAGCCCAACAATCACCATTCCTATAATTAATACTCAAAAGGAGCCACCAGTGCTTAAAACGACAAAATATTACCCAAATTATACTCCACAATATTAACTATTAACAGCGGAACCCTTGTGCCACCTCACACCCATAAAACATTTTACTAGCTAGTTAAGTATAACTACATTCTAAATAAAACGTGTTTCCATAAGGAACACTTCTCTTTAATCAATTAAAACTGATCACAATTCTTAGTGTCTGTCACTCCTCATATATGCTTCTGCATTCTCCTAATCGGGGTTAAAATCGCTAGTTCGATTGTTCGAATGAACGAATTTTCTTCGGCAATATTCCCGGGGTCCCGTCAAAATAAACAATGCAACACTCACCAATCTTCTCTTCTAAAACGTCCCACGACGACGATAGTTAGCCATTCTAGCTTCATTGCAATACACGTGGAGAAAGATCGATCATTATTATCATCGAACGCTGGACCAAACATCGTTAGCATATCTTAGAAGATCAAAGTTGCACTTGAAAACAACAAAGACTGGTTCCATTTGCCATCAAACTGTATATTTCGTTATGGGAATTATATCACTGTACTTAATTTTTTTTTTAACGAGTGAAGTGATCATTAAAGCCATAACTTAAAATTGAGATCGCTAAAATAGGCCTATCTGACATG
>JAHWFO010094135.1:265257-298862 GCA_023313115.1 Rhysida immarginata
AAGTTCGCTAAAAGGAATTAAAGCTTATTATTACAAACACGGACTTATTAATAAAATAATACTCATTATAAAATACTAAACAAAAAAAACTTTGGATTACTTAAAACAAAAAAATAATGAAAACAATGGCAACAACAAAAATAATATAAATAAAACCACTAACATCACATGTCACAAACTGATTAAAGACTGGACTGTCAGCCAAAAAACTGGGTCTCACCATGCAACTTGTGGTCATCGTTGACTAGTGAATGCTCAGAACAGAGAGTGTCTAGAATTGTAAAAGACAACAGAAGAGCTACAGTGCAGCAAATTATTGCAGAAACCACCTATCAACATCTCATGGAGTTCATGCCAAGAAGTATTGACGCAGCATTAAACGCAAAAGATAGCCCAATGAGGGACTCAGGTGGTGGTCATAATAAATTGGCCACTCACTAGGGACGTACATGTAGTTGTATGACACATTTTTTTTGCGCACAAGCAAACCTTGGAAACAATAGCATTGCTTTAAGTGAAGTAGATTTGTGCGTATTGTTGAGTAGTGGATGAAAGAAGTTGAGAGTGCATTAATACACATACACACAGCTTTAACCCCTTGGCTACTAATCACGAGTCTGACTCGTTGTCTGGTTCAAGTGCCTTATCGCTAGACCACTAGTCTGACTCGTTCTGAAGTTTCAGTTTCAACTGCCGTTTTCTTTTTTTATTTTAACAAGAGATGGCGATTGTTTACCATTCTGTATCTCTTTCTCTTTCATATACACTTTATAGTTTTTAAAAATCTTCAATAGGTGGCACAAAAATCAAAAAGAATTTAATGCTTTTCATTCTCGTTTCGAACTTCGCCATGTGCAGTCGGAAGCAAGTGTCTTCGTTTGAGATTGAAAGATATTTATGCGAAAGTAATGATTCAGAAACGGATTAGGATCAAATCCCCGACCTTTAGATGTGTTTTCTGTAATTTTACCAGATACATTTTGGTAAATGATTTCTTCTGAAACTAATAAATACGCCAAACAGTTTCGATAGCCAAACATATAAACAAAAAACATATGACGCGTTATCATACTTATTCTGACTACTAAAAATGTAAAGTATAATGTCTAATTAATATTCTGTAAAAATTTCATACAAATATCTTAATAAATAGTGGTTTTTTTTCATGTTGTTTATTGCATTGTCTATTGAAGAATTTTTCCTCCATTTAAATAGAAATTTCTGACTCTGCTAACTCAAGGTCAAATCAGAGCACAAGGGGTTAACAATGGAAACATTATATGGCTATCATCATCATCACGGATGATGGTCTTCTCTAAACGCTTCCATTCTTCTCATGGCTATATGTGCTCAAATATTTTCATTTTCTTGGTTAATTTTGAAAGAAACAAAATTTAGCATTTTCTTATTTTGCAAGCATCAATAGTAGCTTTAGATGAGTAACATATTTCAATTTGGTGTGTATCTGTGAGATAAATGTTTGTGTAGTGCCCTTGTCAGTGTATTTTTGTATGACAGTTTTTTTATATATATTTATTAAACATTGGACTAGATAAAAACTATGTAAAAAATATCTGCAACATTTTTCTTACTGTAATATACACAATATTGCCAAAAATGACCAGACACTTTCGATTTTAGACGTTTTGTCGAATATCTCGAAAAATACTTGACAAATTATCCTGAAATTTTAGAGGTGTAAAGAGCATGTTACACCTCGTATTCTTCAGCAAAGGTTTTGTCCCGAAGGCAAATAGGGGGCCAGCAACAAATTGAACAGATAAAAAATAATTATGTTTGGGGTCTCCCTGTAAAAAATAATGCTTGAAATGCGTTGAAGTTGTAGCATATGATTAGGAGGCTTCTTTTATTTATTTGTGCCTATTTGTATAACAATAGCACATATATTCATGGGGTTATAAACGTATATAAGTAAGTTTTTTATTTATAATATGCAGGGTTTTCAACTCAATGCAATGCCATTTTCAGGAAACTTGACAATCTAATGTAGAGACAAAACCCTGCAATCAGAAAATAAAAATATCAGAAAATAAAAATTAGAAAAAAATTTGATGAAATATGAGCATTTTTACTAAATAATGTTTAACTGCGCATGTGCAAGGGTTACCAAAATGTCTTTTGCATAATTTATTAGCCAAATTTACTCTTATAAAAAGCCCAAGCAAATAGTATGAAAATTCAGCAAGATATCGCCGATAGAATGAGTTGAATTTAGTTGCTCTCAAAGAGAAGGGGTTCTCTCCAAATTTTTATTTTTGGACTGGACACCCATCAATTGCTTGGCGTAGATCACCATCTGAAATCATGATTGGCCGACCAGAGGGGGTGCATCTTGAAGAGTGTTATCTCCGCGTCTGAACTGCCGATACCATTCTTCTATTGTACGTAAACTAACAGTGCCATCACCTAAACGTTGGCAAATGTTTCGGTGACATTGCGCAGCACTGATCTTTCCAGAATACTCGTAGAAGATTATTGCTCGAATATGCTCGCGTGAAAGGTCCATTTCTGACCGTTGATGGCACTCACAGATATATAGTCAGAAAGTTGATTCTTGGATATAATATAGCAAAGATATTCAGGAATCGAATGCAATAATTTGTTTGAAAACATATGAACACCCCCCTTGGAAAATGAGCCCTTCTTGGGCACGGGTTCTAGAACCGGAAGAAACTTTTGCAACAACCTGATATGTCCTTACAGATGTAGATATATATTTATATATGTGTGAATGTATTGCTGTGGGCATGCAATGGATGTATAAGATATACATTGGGTAGAAATAAAAGAAAAATATTAAATATTTAAAAGAGTTAGCGACCGAGCTGGCACACAATGAGCTGAACCTAATTATTTGGTCCAAGATTCAATAAATCATGCATTATTTGTTGATTTTAAGAATTGGTTATAGACTTATTTTATTTAGAACAATTAAAACTTATTTAAAGAAAATTTGGCAATTTGTTCCAAAACCACTCCAGAACAAAAGGTTTAAGGGAAACGAGGAAATAAAACGCAAAAAAGGTGGGGGGGGGGGGAGCAACCCTTACATAAGAGGGAAAGAAAGAAAAGAATGGGGAAAAGGAAAATTTTGTGGAATCAAGAGTTCCAGGTTAAATAACCTTTGCTAGATAAAACAATAAAGCCGTCTGGAGTGGTTGGAAAAAAGAAAGAATAAGGGAGTTGAACAACAGTAAAAATCGTCAACGATGGAGCGGTGAACAAGCACGTCGGTATCGGTTGTAGGAACACCACGATCCCAGGCTGAGCCGATGGAATCGTAAGCCCTGTACTTTCAGCGTTGAAATTTATCGAGTATCTGAAGCGGACCATGTCTGAGGCATAGACGAACGACGAGCAGATGCAAGGCACAACCGAAATCAACCGCAAGAACAGTGGCTGGCTGAAATCAGGTATGCTGATTTGTTAGTAGCGTGAACACTGCTATATGGTGGGGCAGGACGGAAGAGAGGGAATCTTGCGGGAGAAAGCAAGGAATATGTCAGTCCTGAGTCGTGAGCAGAGGGCAGCACGTGGAAACACTTCAGTAGCACCGTGGGCAGGCGACCTGCGGACGGCCGAGGCGCAACAGCGGTAGCTGGCATGAATCGACCAATGACGGGCAGATGCAGTAGTGCTTCGTAATATATACAAGCAACGAAAGGTACTGTATTTATGTGATTATTGGCCCCACGCGTTGTGTGAAATATTTACGTAAAAGCGTAATGAGTTAAAGAAAGAGTTCAAGTATTAAGTGACGGACATATTTTAAATGAACTAGCAATAAACTTGTAATGAGAGTTTTAGCTAGAACGTAATATCATTTATTTCTATTTATAAGATAGAGATATTAAGTGACAAGTTGCCAATCCAGTTAGAATTGATCATTTGAATTAAGTTAATGGATTTATTTTATCTGTGTAAGAGTAATATACATGTTAGATCATTTATTTCATTATTTCAATTTTAATCTAACTATTACTTTGTAATTTTAATTGCTATTTTCATAAATTCATTTTTGATTTATTATAATAACTCTTGGATAGTTAATTATATACAGATAAGGTGATGCCAACTGGGACGTGTGGATAAATAATACGGTTGGGAGGGAATTCTACATTTTTACAAGGAATAGTTTGAGTAAATATGTACTATACGATCACGGGGAGGAACTTCCGGGCAATTAAGTGGTAATTGGGTTAATATTGAGATTTATACTTATAAGAAATAGCTAATAGAAGCAAACAAGATGGGAGGGGGGTGAGTCTAAACGCTCTCTCTCTAGTAGCCTAGAGGTAGTCGCAGTTTAGTAAGTAGAGGTAAATATATAGCAGGTGAGTATTACTATGTATGCCAAGTTATCAAAAAGGGGGTGTGTAGTTTATATAATAGTTTATTAAGAGTCTAACAGCCATACATTGACTGATTCCATCCCAGGAGCTTTAAAGCAGTATTTCAACATTGTACAAAAAGAAGTAGGACATACCGTAAATGCCCGATTATAAGTCGCCCCCCGAATATAAGTTGCACCCCCAAATTTAAGGTAAATTTTGGTACAAAATTTTTTTCCCCCTTAAAATTCAAGCCATGACATCATAATCGATAATGCTAATTACATCACTGAAAAATCAAAACAAACACACTAAATGCAA
The DNA here is from genome assembly GCA_023313115.1 of Rhysida immarginata. Taxonomy (NCBI): domain Eukaryota; kingdom Metazoa; phylum Arthropoda; class Chilopoda; order Scolopendromorpha; family Scolopendridae; genus Rhysida; species Rhysida immarginata. Next base: position 269,931 of record JAHWFO010094135.1, read on the forward strand.
TGTTGAAACTAGTTTATTTACATAAAAAAACAAAAAAAGGTATCAAAATCCTTCAAAACTTTCATCCTCACTCAATCCAAAAAATTCATTCCACGTCTCTTCCGTCAGCTCCATATCAGTGTCCCAACCTGGACTGTCCTCTTGTTCTTGCTCGTGCTCCTCCTCTTCATTGTCATCTTCCTGTATCCATAGAAAATCGTCTTCTGTTCCATCCAGCTTGTTGGCTATTCCGGTTTTCAAGAAGCTTTTCACAACCATTTGAGATGGAATGTCATCCCAGCTGGATTTAACCCATGACGTTATCAGGGACAAACTGGGTTTTCTTAATGTTTCCTCCCTTGGTCAGTTCTTTATCTCCTGACGCCATCCATGAGATCCATTTCTGCCGTAGTCTGTCTTTAAACGGTTTGTTTAAGACAACATCCAAGGGCTGTAGTAGAGGCGTTAGCCCCCCCTGGTATGACTGCCTGAAAAGTGTTCAATTTTTTGAGTTCCTCTTTAATGTTGTCCGTTTTATGGGCACGAAACTGGTCCCAGACGAGTAATGCTTTTTTCCTTAGAAGGGCACCAGGTCTTATATTCCATACCTTGGTCAGCCAGAGGTTAACTCCATCCTCGTCCATCCACCCCTTGGGATGGCAGTGTACCACCACTCCAGGAGCTAGCTTCTCTCCTTTTGGAATCGTCTTCCTCTTGAAGATCAACATTGGTCTTAACTTCGTGCCGTCAGCCATACAACCAAGTACCACTGTGAAATGCGTCTTCTCATGGCCTGTTGTACGAATCGGGATAGACTTCTTTCCTTTGGCATCTATTGTACGATTACCAGGAAAGTCAAACCACATAGGAGTTTCATCCATGTTTCCTATTTGGCTAATTTCAAAGTCAAATATTTTCCTGTGTTTGATGATAAAACTATGAAACTGCATCACCTGATGATCCAATTCCTTGGGAAGTTTCTGGGATATTTTAGTTTTCTGGCGAATACATAAACCATGTCTCACCAGAAATTGACGTGCCCATCCAATAGAGGCCTTAAACGCAGGATCCGTGACCATCTTTTTTGCTTGCAAACGAATTAGTAGCATATTCACTATATATCCATCGCATCTTTGGTCCGTTATCCATTCTGCCAACTGTTTTTCCATCTCTGGATAGACTTCTGGTTGTCCTCTTAGTGCTTTCTTGTGTCTGGGCATCGTAAAAGTAGACGTTCATACTTACCAACGAAATCTGGAGAAAAATCGGACAGCGTTATGGATCGGCGTGTAAGAAGTGAATAGCTTGGAGTAAGTGACCTGGTTTGTGTTAAACTTGAAAAATTTAGGGTTTTTATAGCAATCACTGACCAATCAATGAAATGTGACTTTTGTTTATAGGTGCCAGTTGGCTAATAGGACGTTTGTGGTAGGGATGCAACATCGAATCAAAACATGAATGTTTAATATCATATGATAGTTGAAATTAAAATATCAATATTTCGATATTATCGAGGAAAATACAGCGATGTCGTTCCTATTTCGCATTTTGTTTGGCTGATTTTGTACAATTCTTTGGTTTTTTGTAAAATTCCCTGACCTCTCCCGGTCGCTAATCACCCTGTTATTAAAACTTATAATTAGAAAAATTTTAGGCTAAATTAATACTTAGTAATGGGTAGAGCCGTGCGATGCTTAAAACATCGATGTTTAGCATCGATGTCAGAAAAGCTACTCGAGGTTAACGAGAAAACATCGAGGTTAACATCGATGTCAGAGACACCACTATTCTGTATAAATGAATTTATAAAATTAAAAACCCATATGTACATTTCAGAGATCTGTCTCCTTCTTCTCTTCTGTTGTTGTTAATAGCAAATAAAAGAAAGGTCTTCACTTTGAACCCAAACACCCCCATGTCTGCTGATAACAGCCGCTCTCTCCTCCTAGGCGGTGCCCGTCTTATCATAGGCGGTCGTGGCTACGCTGATAGCTTGGCTGTACTCCCGCTCTCTGCTTGCCCATTCCCGCGCCCTCTCTCTCTCTCTCCCTTCCCGCCAAAATGTTGGGGACAAAGAGAAAAGATAAATAATATTCTGTAGTCGATTAAACAATAATAAATACATATTAATTTAATACAATTTAAGTGCTGTGACATATACCGTAAGTTAACTTCGTTTGAAGTTCATCAGGATAAAATGCAACTCCGTGGCTGTGTTCGTTAATTTATTCAAAATGGCGGCATGCGAAGCAAAGTCGTGTTTATATCTCCTTCGAAGTTAGTTTCCTCGATATTTTACATAGATAAATAATTTTCTATAGGTGATTACTGTTAACAATAACAAATTTATCAAATAAATATCTGTTTAAGTGGAATAAAATAACTACTTCTTTGCTATTCAATCAAACATGGCAACAGCTGGTATCGAAACAAACTATATCAACATCGATAGGTAGCCCATCGACAGGGGTAATTTTTGCTAGGCTCGAGTAAACGTCGCACCCCTGTTTTTTCATTCAAAATTTAGTACAAAATTTTGTGACTTATATTCGAGCATTTACGGTAACCTGCGGAGTGAAGAAATAGTTCCATTAGTTTAAGTATTATTTATAGGACTTTAGGCGGAGTTAGCCTCTTTACTGATACGTTACAAACCTGCCACAATATGAAGGCATATTGACTTCATATTGGTGTCATGTCAGCTTAAGGAGATATTGGTGTCATATCAGCTCAAATCATCAAGCACTTAAAAACAATTCTGGGGTTATTCCACATCCGTTACACAAAAGCCTGTCAACACTAAATTTAAACCTACACTTATACAAAACCTTACAGAAAGTCACAATTCTAAACACCTGTCACATAGTAAGGAAATTCCTACACCCAAACATCAATGCACCCACGAGTGCGTAACTTTCCCTCCCTTGCATTTGAGTCCCTTGGGCTTGGCCCTCTTTTGGGTCTGCCTCTGGGATTGGCTTCCGGACTTTATCCGAGTTGACTTCCCCAAACAATAATAATAATAATAATAATAATAATAATGATAATAATAATAATATTTGGAATGAATAAAAGATTCAAATATAATACAAATAAAATGTGTAATTAAAAATATTAATTTTAATATTTTTTCAAAAGTTTAGAATATTGAAATTTAAATCTGCGATTTTGAGAAATGACAAGGCAAAGTCATCAATGAAAAGGTTTTGTTAAGTGCAGTTATTTTTTCATATATTTTTACTGTAAATGATAAATAAGGTGGATATATTAGTTAGTGAGAAGGGGGCCTCAGGGTGCAGTCTCCCATTTTTGAAAAACTTATTTACAGGTCAGGACACATTAATATGACCACCTCTCCTCGAACATGTTGGAACGTCTCATGGTATGCAGATGTAAAATCATTGCATATTATTAAAAGCTGACAATAGCAGAGGTGTAATAGCATCCGTTAACACAGCAATTGTCGCCGTCATGGGCAGAGCAGGTGACCTGTTGGACCTCCAAAAGGGGATGATCATTGGCTATCGGGCCAAGGGGGGCAGCATTTCAGAAACGGCCACCTTTGTGGACTGCTCTAGGGCTGCCGTTGTGAAGGTGTACCGCGACTGGACGAACCAGACATTTCAAGCAGGCCCGTTCTTAGGTGTTATGCGGCCCTCCGGCGGGGGGGTCCAGGGGGGGCTCCGCCCCCCTGGAAGCTCTGCGAAAATGCGTGGAAATTAGACCAAGGAGACGTTTTCCTGTTACGTTACGAATTCAACTCAGGATGATAAATTTCAGGATGAGGAAGGTAACGTGAGTGAAACAGACGGCTGCAGTGCCAATTAAAAAAAAAACCGGGGGATCGAGGGCGCCTCACGGGGGCCCCCTCACGTTCGGGGCCCTATGCGGATGCGTAGTCAGCATATGCCTAAGAACGGGGCTGTTTCGAGCAACCGAAGAGGTAATTGTGGGGCCCCACGGACCATCGATCCTGAGGCAAGCGTTGGTTACGACGCCTGGCCAAGATCAATTGGCGTGCCACTGTTGAGCAACTGACACAGCAAATGAACAGTGGGACCAATAGGCGTGTCAGCACTAAGACAGTGCAACGATCCCTCTTGAGGTTGGGGCTCCGGAGCAGGCATATGGTAACAGCACCCATGTTGACGCCTGTGCATCGCTAAAAACGCCTCCAATTCGCAATGGACTATCGCCATTGGACCTTGGCCGAGTGGCAAAGGGTTGCTTTCTCTAATGAGTCGCGGTTTCTGGTGAACAGAGTGGATGGACGATGGAGAATTCACCGGGAAGCATCTGAGAACAGGCATCCGGACACCATAGTTGGCAGACGACAGGCTGGTGGGGGAGTTGTGACTGTTTGGGGGATGTTTTCGTGGTATGTGATGAGTCCACTGATACCGCTGGAAAGTACACTGAATGTTGTTCGTTACCTGACGATTGTCGCACACCAGATACACCCCTTCATGTCGACAGTATTTCCTCAGGGTGATGGCACCTTTCAACAGGACAATGCTCCCTGCCATACTGCCAAAATTGTTCACGGCTTGTTCGAGGAGCATGAGGATGAATTCAAGCTACTTCCATGGCCACCAAACTCCCCGGACCTCAACCCCATTGAACATTTGTGGGACCATCTCGATCGCCATGTCCGCAAGCTGGACCTTCCATCACGCACAGTGATGGAATTATGGGATACACTGATCGCCGAATGGTCCCAGATACCTACAACCACCTTCACAGGACTTATTGACTCTCTGCCACGTCGACTAGCTGCTGTGCTTGCTACCAAAGGTGGATATTCCGGATACTAGCAGGTGGTCATATTAATGTGTTCCGACCCTGTAATTACTAATGTTATACGACGATTGTTCAAGAACTTTTGCCTCCTGGTCCGTAACTTTTTTTTTTTTTTTTTTTTTTTTTGTTAACCGATTTTCAAAATTCTCCTTGTATCTGATACTTTGATTTATCCTCTATGTAATGCACTATTCACTTTTCGACATAGTCCTCATCCTTTTCCATGCATTGCTTTAAAGCGTGACTAGTGAGTAAATGAGAGAAATTACAGGTTATTTGTAGCTGTACAATCCATGAAATGAGCAGAAATTGTTGTGCACATTTCATGAATTGGGTAAAATTCTGCACATTACACGAACTGTAAAATGTTATGATTGTACAACTCATGAAATGAGCAAAAAGTGGCGTATTTTGTGAACTTTGCGATTTCATGATCTGCGCATAACATATACATGGAAGGATTCAGTTTCAAGAGTGATTCAGCTCTAAATACACGGAACCTCGAATTACCAAGACTCGAATTATCGGGGCTCTTGTGTAAATTTAATAATAAAGTTTTACATGGCTTATATGATAACCATGTATCAACTGTGCTATTAACATACGTTGACTGCTCAATTGAAAGTGGACACCTGCCATAGTGGAACAACCTATGCATGTCAGGCAATAATTTGAATATATTCGTTAATAAACGGCAAGATCATGTGTATTTGGAGTCATTTGGTGTCTTACCATGTGCTGAAGTAAAATGCCACCATCAAAGCAGCTTAGCGATTTTCATCGTGGTGTAGTCATAGGCTGCCACATTAATGGCCAGAGTGTGCGAGCCATAAGAGTGACACTGAACCTGCCAAAGTCAACCCTGGGTGCTATCATCATAAGTGGAAACGTGAAGAAGTGGAAGCACGACGTCATGGAGATGGGCCGAGCCTGCATGCTGACCGATGTAGGGCCCTGAAGCGGTTGATAAGGCAGAACAGGGCTGTTCCAACAGAACAACGGCGACAGGACTTCCAGCAGTCAATGGAAACAACTGTCACCACCATAATGATTAGTTTGGAGCTCCATGCCTTAGGGCCCACTGATCAGGCTGCTGTCCACAAACCTAGCATCACCCCTGTAAACGCCCAGCTTCTTGTGGCCTGCTGTAAAGAGTGATGTTCTTGGTCAATGGTCTGCTGGAAGAGCATCATGTGGAGCGACAAGTCACACTTCACACTCTACCCATCGGTTGGGCATACCTCGAGTGTGTCATCCCAACAGTGAAATTTGGCAGTGGTGATATGGTGGTGTGGTCATGTTTTGCCTTGTTTGGACTTGGTCTGCTAGTTAGGACATTCTAAACAATTCCGTGCTTCCTAAGTTGTGGCAGCAGTTCGGTGAAGCGTCATTTGTGTTCAGCATGACAATGCACCCTGCCATAAGGTCCATGCTGTCAATGCCTGGTTTTCGGAGAATAATGTTCAGGAACTTCAGTGGCCTGCCCAGAGTCTAGACGTAGAACCTAAACCCTATTGAACATCTTGAAGATGAATTGGAGCGTCGGGTTCGTGCGCATCCGATGCAACCGGAAACTCGTGTGCAACTTGTGCAGGCTTTGAAGGAGGAGTGGGCAACAATACCGGTTGGTTGCTATCAGAAACTGGTGGAGAGGATGTCACAGCATGTGGATGCTGTGATTAGGGCAAAATGCCACAGTCATGCTATTAGGCACTCTGTAAATAAAGCGTCTGTTCCATACTGCAAGTGTCCACTTTCAATTGAGCAGTCATTGTATGTTAAGACACCTTTTACTAAATTCCAGTGACAATTGGTATAAGTTTTGATTAAACTGAGATAATGCTACAACACTATACAATATATCTGGTTGGGTTCTTTGGGCCAGGAATAATAATAACCTATGGCAGATCTGTAGAGTACATCCATCATTACATCATTTGTTGACAAGAGACGTAGGTAAAAAGGGGGAGGGGGTTCAGGAGTTCACCCCCCCCCATTTATAAATGAAATACATTGTGAAATAGGCCACTAGACAGTGTAAAAGTTAATTTACAACTTCTTCTGCTAACGTCATTTTTGTCTCGGGTTTTCTTCTTCTTCCGGCAGCTTACATTTTCCCACTTGGGGGAGACAAGCTGATACCGCAGCACATATCATAAATCTTACAAGTCACTACTCAAATAGAGTCACACACAAAACTTTAAAGGACCATTGATTCTATTTTATAGCTCCGTAGAGGTCAAAAAATCCATTAAAGTGACTTTTTAGATTTCTTTAATGGAGAGGAGAATAGGAAAATGGAGCGGGAATGGAGGTCAAAAAATCCATTCCATAGCGGTGGGAATGGAGCGGGCACTTAGTGCTTGAAACAGCTTCTTCCTCTTTTGGTTATATCTTGGGCAGTTGAGGATAACATGCTCAAGTTTTTCTGGATCATCACATGAGCATTTATCTGTTTGAGATATTTTTTATTTTATGAAGAAAATATTTAAAGGAAGGTGACCACTTCTTAGTCTGATGAGTGTAGATCTCTCGATGAAGGATAGCCTTTTATGTGGAGTAGATACTGGTCCCAGGATACATGGCTTCCACTTTTTGTAGTGGCCGCCTCGGGTCTCTGTGCGCCACATGTTTTCCCAGAGCACTAATGAGCTATTTTTTATATAGGCTCTTAGAGACATATAATCAAAACGAAGTGGTTTGGCAGGTCGATTTGAAGTTCTCCCCCAGTTCGTAAGCTTATCAGCCAGCTCATTTCCACTAATGCCTTTATGTCTTGGGATCCATAGGAAGTGGATAGCATAGTTTCTCAATGTGAAGTAAATGATGAGCTCCACTATATACCCTAATAAGTTATTGTAATACAATTTCCCCGTTGCCAGGGATTTCTGAATTTGAGTGACCGAGCTTTTAGAGTCACTGATGATTAGGTTTGTATCCACTGGCTTTAGGGCTTTGTGACGTCTTGTTCCCCTTTCAAAGGGGAAGGTTACTGTATAAGAACTTTATACACAGGAACAAACCAAGACGTACCCAGGTTCGTGTAGTGGAATAAGAAAAACAGTCAGGATTGGTTTTTATTGCTCAAACATAACGAACTTTATTAATAAAATAATGCTTTAAAATTAAGAGAATAATAAAAAGGTGAATAGGAAGGATTATAACTGGAAGAAAGAGAAACTTTAACTTATTAACTAGTCTTATAACTACTATTCAAAGACTCCTTAACGAATAGAAGATAAAATTTAAAATAAATAGTCTTCAGTAATAAGGGCATGAAATGTTTCTCTAAATATAGTTTCTAGGCAGGTTAACTCAAAACAAGGCCATATATATATAGCAAATAAACCTTTGTTAAATGGCAATTCAGATTTTAGATCTCACTTCGATCCAAGGATGCACTGTAGCACTAACACATGCACACTCGCAGCTAATTTGTTCACTATGGGTACTTCTTTAACACTTAATGAATGAAGATGTGCTCCTTTGCAGGAATTAATTAACACTAATTCATAAGCCAAGAGACACAATAATGCTTTACTCACGTATGTTGACTCGAATGAAGATGTTATCCGCTCAGTTGATGTGTAGATCATATCTTGAGGCTGCTCGTGTGTATACTCGGATCTCTGATGTATTTGTAATCTACCAATCATACACTCTATGAAGATCGAAGCTTTCAATCGCCTTGTGTCTGATGAGTAGCAGTTTTCTCACATTGCGTTGTGTAATTCATTCAATGAATGTGGGCAACTTACATTTATATGATGAAATCTCGTTATAGGTAAGTGCTCCACATTAATCGCTTCCACTGCATTGTATAACTCCGTTCAAATAATGAGGCAACCTAGCATTTGGTGATAGGATCTCGGCACAGGCTGGTCTGTCACATTGTATTATTTCTGATGGAAACAAATATCAGAAGAGGAGATGTCGATAGTGTCACTTCCGAGTCAGTGATCACTGTGTCCAGAGCAAACCTTCCTTATTGCTCCAACAGTCTTGGCACCATGCAATTCATGTGATATAATCTCCACATAGGCAGGTGTACTTTAGTTTGTTGCACTCAGTATGGACATAATTTACATAGGATAGTCAGTGTCACTTACGAGTCAGTGATCACTTAATCCAAATAATAACGAACGTTTCAGCAACCCTATCACCGAGTGTTCAGTGTCATTGGCATCTCGACATATGCTGGTACATAGGGGTTCAAAGGTTAGATGGATAAGGAAGTTCACAAGAAACGTCAGTGTCACTTACTAATCAGCAATCACTGTCTTTAGGAGAATACTTAATTAGGCCCTCCTCCCGATCTTGTTCCTCCCAGCTTCTCATCACAACCGTTCTTCTCCTCGTCTTCTTGCTCTGTGTGTTCTCCCACCTCACTCCTGTCCCTCCCCTCCCTGTCTCTCCCGATGTATCCAAATACATCCATTTGGAGAGGGAGTTGCCATGGCAACCGCTCGCCGTCAAGAGAAGTGAGGAGAAACAATGATTATTAAAGAAAAGTTTTCAACAACAACAATAACAAAAAAAAAAAAAAAAAGATTTTTGAAGAATAAAAAAAATTGGAGAAAAAAAATATAAAGAAAATTTTACAACAAAATTTTCAGTGATGCGCAAATCGGATATAAATTATATACAAATGTTAAATCTACATTACAAATTTCTTAGATATAATAGCTTAGGTAGTTAAATAACATAAGGAACAAGAAATTTCAGTCTATAAATGTTATTTGTAGCATCAGAACTGGTTAATTCACTTTGTTTGAAAAGTCACATTGTTCTAAAATAACAATAGCATATAATAATAAAACAAATTCAAATTTCACAAAAAAATTAATAATTATCAGGGTTTTCAAGACAATAAATATCAAAAAACAATCTTTTACAAAAATTACAAAAAAACGACCAAACACAAATTTATTTATTACGACAGAATTTCTTCATAAAAATAATAAAGGCACAATATTAGTAATCTTTATGTTCATTAGAACAACTTCACTTACTGGCTTTATATTTTCTAAGCAAATAAATTTTCTGTATCCTTTCTGTGTGTATTCTGTTTTTGAATTTTTTTTTTTAAACACGATTATAAAAAATAAATATATAAAAAAATAAAAATATCAATTAAAAATATTTACACCATTACTAACATCGGTCCACAGGACCGAAGGTACGAATATTTTACTAGCATGCATACATAAAAAGTGTTGCTTATGCATATATCGTAGGACTAACTGAAAAGAGAAGTTACACAAGAAATCAACCATTTATTTGCACGCGTGTGAGCTGTAGCGCCAAAAAGTTTATAGTCTGTCCCCGAGATCGTACATTAGTACTGGAGGGTTAAGTATGGACAATAGGCCGATCTCAAACTCTGTTCTGTTTGATTTATTGAATCGATTCAGTGTCTTTTTGTTTCCTTTCTTTTGGCTTTTTTTATTACTTTTTATTATTATTGTTTTTGTCTCTTATTATTTTTATTTTTTGTTTATTATAGTTTAAGTTTAATGTTTAATGGTTTTCCTTTTTGTTTCTATTTTTATAGTCCAGATATAGGACCCGTGTCCTCTTTTCCCGATGCAGCTCCTATAAGCGGAGTCTACTGTATTTTCTACTTTATTTATTATTTAATCTTTCTTTTTTAGTTAATTTTTCTTCCTCCTATTGACAAGATGTTTCCTCTTGCTTCATTGGCTCAATGTTTTAATCTTTGTCCATGATCCATTAATATCTCTTCCACCCAACCAATGGGAGATATATTATAGGCAATTTACCCCCTCCCCCATCTATATTTTCTCTAGCTTTAAGGCATTATTCTCTTTTGTATATCACCGCTGAAGATGGCTACCTGGTAGCCAAAGTACGTATCTGGTATTTCAATTCTCCTTGTGAATTAGAGGTTTCCATTTTTAGTTGGTCCAAAATGGTATTAAAATGATCGTACTCATGCCTTGATACAGTTCAGAGTTCATGTTCCCATTAATTCATGTTAAATCAATCTCTCCAGCATACAAAAAATGCCCCCAGTTCATCATAGACCACCATTCCTTTGAAGGCTGAATCATTGCTCTGATTCCCATCTCAGATCATGCCAGTGGTTACTGCCATCAGGGTCACCTAATTTGTACTACTTCTCGTCGGAAAAAGCTACAGACTCCCACTCTTCTGTCTATGACATGTGTTCTTTGGCCCATTGAAGTCGATCAGCTTTATGTTTTCTGTTAACTTTGTATGGCTTTGATCTTTACGTATTTGGCATGTGGGTGCTCACGGAGTGATGTCCAAATGGTCTGATGGCTTGCCTTGTTATTTAACTCTCTTGCCCTTGTTGACATTCCTTGGATTGTGGAGTGCCAAAAGACCTGTTAAAGGTCTCGTGATTTGAGCTTCCGGATATGCCCTGAGCATTTATTGGTCTCGTATTTATCTCCTTGCACAATAATATTGTGTACTAAAGTATTTAATAATCTTATAGCTTACTATTTCTCTCTCGGACTTTCCAGAACCGTACAGGTATTATCCTTTCGAATTTATTTTTCAGAGAGCTCTGTTCCACATGGTAAATTGATAGTGACTAGTTTAGGAATGCATATGTATTTTTAATTGCTTAGCTGGTGCATCATCCATCACTTTTCACCTCTATTTAGTCTTGAGCATGGCCTGTTTTTCTAATCATACCTGTAAATTATTTGTGTAACTGATCTTATAATCTGTTTACAGGCAATTTCACGTTTTTGTTATTTTTTTAAGATTGAAATCACTGTACAAATATATTCTTCATTATTTTCATTAGTTTTGTGTTTCTCGTGTATGTAGGATTTTCAATCACCTGGAGTATAAGACAAATTGCTCAACTCTCAACATATTGCATGATCTTATAAATTCTTTATGCACCTTACGATTATGTAAATAAGAATTGTTATTACCTTTATATAAAAAGGTTTTTTGAAATGTGTATTAAATTTATGATTAAATTATTTAAATTTAAACAAAACATCATCTCTTAAGGAATTGAACTTAGGGTGAACTATCAAGTATGATGCAGTTGATTTTGAAGATGCAGACATATGCATGGCCAAATATTCATTATTGATATAAGGTCTTCATTTGCATTTTTTTAGTAAAAGATAGAATAATTTTTATTGAATATTTTATTTGGCAGCTACCAATTTTTCTTTTTTCTCTAAAATCTGTTAAATTCAGTTTTATGCTTTTAGAAATTTTGTTTTGATTTTGTGGTTGTCATTCTATTTTTGGATACCAGTGTGCTATGGGTGATCAGTTATTGAACTTAATCCTTTCCAAGAAGTTGTTTGTTAACCGATCATCGATTTACCATAGATTATTATGAAAATTAGATTAATTTTCTCTGGAGACCCAAAAATTAAATAAAAACCACATAATTTCTTACTACATGTATATGAAATGTTTTTTATTTTACTTTCGATTTTGGCCATCTAGGGACTACGTGAATTCACACTCATGATTTTTCTATTATGTTTTTGTGTTAATTGAAATTCAAAATTTTGAAAGGGGGAATCAGCTATGTTTATTTATATGAAATGTTTATTTATATGTAATAACAATAATGCATAAGTACACATTCTTGCATTTTCATCAGCTATGTTTATTTTTTTGTTTGTGAGGCATAAAGAATCTGTCCAATGTGGATTGCTTTGCTTTACAACTTACAGCAATTCAGTAAGCACCCAACAGCTGGTACTTGTATCGCCTCTGTGAGTGCACATTGGATACAAAACGTAACATTGGGGAAATTACAATTTTTAAGGCCTTATTCATCTAATGATTCTGGTTATGTATACAACTGTCAAAGTCTCGTTCTTGAAACCTTTTCTAGAGTGACAGAAAAAAAAGTTTTGAAAAATCTTGCACTAAGTGTCGCTTCTTCTAGTGTTCGTTGTGTGAGCTATTCGTTATCTGAACATGTGTTCATTATCTAAACATAAAAATGTTTCCCTAAAGTCTTCGTTATCTGATTTGTTCGTTAACCTATCATCTATTGTATTTGTAAGGAGTACTTGAATCATTTATTAAATTGGGTATAAGAAATATTTTTAAGAGTGACAGTCCAGTACGAAAAGGCTCTTTGGGGTCAATTTATTATTGCTCCAAACATCTTTTCCTTTTTGAGTCACTAAATTTCTATATTATAATACTTTTAATATCGTTTAGAGGAAATTTTATGATTTAAGAAAAGGAACATGATAAAAAAAAATCTGTGGTTTAGTATATGGAAGAGATAGATATTAGATAATTTTACGTGTTTTAAAATTTCAGAAATAGATCAAGTGATGGACAGATACTATAAGGATTTTCAAAACTATCCAATCTTTTTTTTTTTTTTTTTTTAACTTTTTGTTTTATTTTAAATACGAGTAATTACAATGAGATCTCGATGAGAGAACTTATTGGTAGGATGTTTTTTTAGAAAGGTGCAGTTTTCATGGATCTGCTTGATTGGTTATCTTCATTTTTTTCTTTCATAATTTTTCTTATCCTCATACAGTGTTTAAGAAATAGATTTGAAGATGTTTGAATTTCATAATTAATTATTTTTACTAAAATTGCATGACATCATGATTTAAGTTTTAATTCTATAAATATCATATATCGTGATGGTCATATTTCCTGGTATCACATTTAGAGGCTGGTAACATCCAATGAATGCTTAAAAAAAAACAAAAAAAAACTGTAAGTTAACTTTAGTAATAAATGAAATTAAATTTCTTCATAATAAGTATTGCAACTACTGTAGGTATAGCAGCAATTCCCCAATGTTTATCATCTACAGTCCAACATATTTAAATTTCAGGAATTTCTACTGAAACGAATTTTCCCCCAGAACTACAATCGCTTGGTAAGTACAGCCCCAAACGTGATACTCAGGATATAATTTCTTAATTTACTAATGCATACTACAAACATCTTATGTGTTTAGTGAATTTTATTGCCTTCTTCTTAATATAATATGAATTTTTGTAATTGAATATTTGTTTTAGGATTTTTCATAACTCTTTTTTAAATCTTATTCATAATGCTTGGGAATGCATCTTGTGGTTTGAAAATTGTTAGTTTATGGATAATGTTTATATAACTGGAATTTTTATAGCCATATGACATATTGTCAGGCAAAATAAATAAATAAATAAATTTATTACCCATTGATAATAAACTACATATGAAAATCATAACAGAATATTCCATAGAAATTAATTAGTTTAACTATTTTATTTAAAGTAAACTTAATAACCTGTGAAAGGAATCAAGGAGCTCGCCATCCCATTCTTTGATCTCTTTTGAAAATCTCTGCAGTCATCCATGCATGTGTACACAATTGGAAGTTTAGTATCATTTTTAAAGCATGTTGGCTTTAATATTTTGCCAATAACTAAAAGTTCTTTTTTTTTTCCTGAAAATTGTCAAACTTTGCTTGGATAATTTTTCCCCAATGCGTTTCTAGTTCTTAAATTTCTTTGTTTATGTTGGACAGATTTTAAAAAACAACCCTATTGAATATGTGGGCATCTTCGAAGCTCTCTCTAATTTAAGGCTATTCTTCATTGAGCCACCTGTGCATCTGTTCTCTGTTCACATCAATCAAAAGCTTCACCACAAACTCTGCCAAAAGAGATTTGGTGGTATGCTTTGAAGTGATCCAGCCAGTTACTGGAAAAATGAAAGTCCGTGACGTCCAAATTTTTGGCTAATCCATCTGCTTTCATGGGGCTGCTAATTGGTGTTTAAAAAATCTCTGCTGCTTAAACCACTTGAATAATGCTTTGTCTCAATCTTCAAACTGTGTTTTCCGAATCTATTTTATGCTTTTCTTTACATCCAACTTGCCCCATTCCAGAGCAATTTTTTCTTTGTTTTTCCATATGTTAATCATTGAAGCTGCTAGTTCGAATTGTTTACATGCTTAACTCTGTTTACTACCCTTTTCAATAAATTTTAACACACCAACTTCAGTTTCAAGAGCAACGGCTTTACGTTTTACTGACATGTCTTATTGTACTAAATAATACAGAATGATACCTAAAAAATAAAATACAGTACAACGAAAATACCATACAGTAAACATAACTTAATGAATAGTTAAGAAGAATTAAAAAACAAAAGAAAGAAAAAATACAGATGTACAGTAGAAAGAAAAAAAAAGTACGTGGATTCATTAAACCTTTTGTAGCTGCATGGGAAGAAATTAAACACCTTTTTCATACTAAATTGGAGGGGGAAACTAGGCAATTGGACTGTCATCTGATTTAACATTAGAAAAGCATTCAAGCTCAACCAATCCACAGATTTCCACGTACAGCCAATGAGGAATCAAGATGACTGATTTAGTATAGAATTAATAAGTTATAACCAAAATAACTGTGAAATAGCTTTGCTAAAGTAGGTGTCTGACTAGACCGATCAGATTTCTACGTTATAACTGAAAATATGATATAATCAAATATTTTATAAACCAAGTTTGACTGCAATGTTAATAAAATATAATACCAAATAAATGTGCATAAATTCATAAAGAAATGCAATAAAGTGAAAACTCACACAGGCTATTACTTAAGTATAGTAAGATCAGGGGCGTAACCAGGATTTTACAAGAGGGGGGGGGGACGACCACCCCCACCACTAGTTACGCACCTGAAGATTCACATAAGAAAAACACCAGTCACTGTTGAGGGCTTATCAGTTGAAGAGTCCTGCTGTTAAAAAGAGATCTAATTCCCAGTGCTGGAACATGGTGCTACACCCATTTCAATAAATAATCCTTTACATAGAGCACACTAAATGAATTAAAATGACCAAAGTAATGCTTGGAAACTCTTTCTAATTTGATTACTGTACTTAAAAAATTATGCTATGGAAGCGTACAAACAATTAGGATTGGCATTAAAATGTTAAGTATTAGCTATCTCTCTAACTTCTCCTAATGGGAAAGTGCTTGCCGAAAAGAAGTGATCTCAGCTAATGCCTGTGACTGACATTGATAGCTTTTTAAAAACAGTAAGATTTGTTTATAAAATAAAAAGCTCTTTTGCTATGTTTGCTCTGCTTAAAAAATTCTGTATATAAAAATTTTAAAGCATTCAGCTAGCCACAAGGCTAGTCAGGGCACTATGAGCCAGACATGGCAAAAGTAATCTATCAAGATGTGCATGAAAGATCGATGTGCGAGGGCATTGTCATGTTGCAATATCCAATCCTTCCTTTTCCAGAGCTCTGGGTGTTTCTGGCGGACAGCATCACCGAGGCAAGCCAGGTTCTGTCTGTACCTCTCCTTGTTCAGTATTATCCCTTCCGCTACAAATTTGTAATGCACCATGCCCTTCTGACTAACGCAAACAAATACAATTCACTGACACCCATTGTTTGTAAAAACCCTGCATTGCGGAACTGCTTTCTCCTTACTATGTCTCATGAGATGTGTGCCTCTATGCCACGGTCAAATAATTCCCCTTTCCTCCAAGCCTGATCGGAGATATCAGCATGATCTCCGAACTTATTGATCATACTAGCAAATGTTTATGTAAATAAGAACTTAAATGCGCTTGTTTCCCTAATGTTTGAATTATGATAGGAAAAGGAAAAGAATTATTGTCTCTGATCACAATTTCACAAGTTCTCAGATAAAAATTTAAGATAAAATAAATCTCGTGTTACTTCTGTATCTAATTAGGTTTTGGAATAGTACAAAAGCCTATTTTATAATAAAGAGAAATATAGGATGCTTGACAAGTGGGAAACCTAATAAAATCCTATGGAGAACAGGCTTGTGTTTCTTATAAAATTTGATTTACAGTTACAGTCCAGTTACAGTCCATTCTGCGTTGACCGGCTTCGATGATTTCCTATGCTCCTTGATGTTGGGTATTACCTTGTCAGTATGACTCTGGCTTCAATCATCCACTGCCTGTTGACTGCTTCTCTTATGGTTACATCTAAATTCCCTCGAACTTTCTCCTCGGCTTTCTGATGCCTCATGTTTCTTGTTTTATAACTTTTCCTTTGCAACTGATATAAAATAATTCTATCACGGTTTAATATTTTAAAGAATTGCTCTTTTTTTAATCAGTTTATAGAAATCTATTTATTTAATCAGTTAGTAGAAATACAAAAATGTCACACTAGGACCAGTATAGTCACCTTCAGATTCAACTAACACCTCCAAGTGAGAAAATTTAGCACTATGCAGTGAGGCAGGCAGCAGCAGCTTCCGTAGACTCAACATTGAAAGGCCGTGTTAAAGCGTAGCCATCATATATGTAAAGCATATGTTAAAGCGTAGCCATCGTTTACATATACGGTGGCTACGGTTAAAGCAAGCATTTTTACTTATTTCGCTTTAAAACTGTTTGTTTTGTATTCGTGAAAATTTCGTTTCATTTCCAGACATATTCAGATGGCGAATCAAACAGAAAAAGGTTAGCATAATTCCCTGTTTTATTAATCCCACGTTGGGTGATAAGAAGTTTGCTGTGGGTTCGATTTAGTTGCTGGATGCACAAGATGTATAGAAAGTAGGAATTAGCGCCTACGGGTGTTACTGTTATTATCACTATTACAGTTACTTATATCTTATCCCCCATCGAACTCTTGTTTGATGATTCGATCACCTTCGTACGATGCGTTGTACGATTACATGTACGTGTAGTAGGTATGGTTTGAACTCCCCCTCCTATTCTTGTGAGAGACCCATTTCCTAGCAATTTTCTACCGTGTTTAGTCCGTATATCTCGGAAATTCTTGCGCTGAAATGGTAGGAGTATTGTACAAGTACTTCTTTTTAGTAGATAATACTTGTACCGGGATTTTCCGTTAAGAAGCCCATGGGCTTGTATTTGGTTTTCAGCATTTTAAGGTTCTCATGTTGGCCCCAAATAGAAGCCCATGGGCTTCTTAACGGAAACAGGTTTGTTTTGCAATAATATTTATTTGATTAAGGAAAAGTTATTTTATTTAAACATTGCAACAATAGAACAATTTGATTCCATTTTTAGGGTTAAACGTTCTGACAAGGAATAAAGACGAGCGCACGCAGTTCATATTAATTGGAAAAACATCTATCGGCAAAGCTGATAAATATTATAATTTGTCCCCAAATAAAGGCCCATGGGCTTCTATTTGGAAAGAAAATCCAAATACAGGCCCATCTGGGTCTGTATTTGGGTGGGCCTTTTAACGGAAAATCCCGGTACTTTCATTAGACGCTTCAATAGCCTTCGTATGATCACCTACTTTTTAAGTATCCTATGTTTAGTCCGACCCCTGCCACATTTAGTGATGAATTCATTTATCCAATTACTTAAATTACATTACATACATTATAGATGCTTGTAATAACCTTTATTCAATACCGGTGAAGCTTCTTGATAATCCAATATACAGGGTGATTCAAATTCAATGTAAAAAACTTTTAGGGGAGGTAGTATGGGTGATTCTAATCAAAAAACTTCATATGAACATGTATCCGAATTTGAACGCTAACTGATAGAATCACCCATACTACCTTCCCTAAAAGTTTTTTACATTGAATTTGAATCACCCTGTATATTTAAAATGCCAAGGGTTTTTTCCCCTTCCCATTTTCAACTTCACTATCCATTCCAAATAGAGGGCTTTCTTTCGAGGAAATTTATGAAAGCAGATCTTTTTTCCTCGCCCATAGCGGCCAAAATATCCTGGCACACTACAATATCATACCATTTTCTGTTAAAAATAATAGTTTGCTTTTGCTTCAGCAGGATTTGCTAGTTAACGTTCGGTAAATTTCTACCCATTTCGTTTTCGCCAACATGCGTTCCTGGAGCTGGCTGGCTAACTGCCTCACTGCACCGCCATTAAAGCTGAAACGACAGTAGCGCCACTCGACCTTGATGGTAGTTGTCGGTGACCATAGTCGGAGACATATAGGTTAGGTCCTAGTTGGTGTTAACAGATTACGGATAATGACATAATATTAAAAGTTAGTAAGACAAAACCCAAATTAGTAGGTTAAAGTGAAATTAAGGCTGGCAGTCAACTGGGATGCCTGAATACAATTGTACATTAGAATTTAGTATATAATTATGGCTAATTAAGTACTACTTTTAAATTGTAAATTCCATTATAACAATATAGTGGCAAATACATGACAAATTAGATAGTAAATTACAAAATCATATTGTTTTAATAGACATAAATGTTAAATTAATCAAGTGTTACAAACTAAATAGTGATTTTACATAAAAAGTCTTAAGTATATTCTAAATTTAAGAGGTTACAAAAAACTCTGGAGTATAGGCATAGGTCCCCTGAGTGGATGCCCCCTTACCGTGGGTCAGGGGTTTGGATGCTTCAGGGATTCTGTGAGCTATGCTGGGTGTAGCACTGCTACTTTAGGGTCACTCTTACCAGAAAGGTCATGGTTGAGAAGTGAGACGAAGAGTATCCAAACAAACATATATCTCATGATGTCGACGAATGAGAGAATTCATACTGCATCAGGTGTGGCACAGGTTAAAGTCACCTGCATTCGGGAGTTAGGCAGAGGCTCTCGTTCGAAAAATAGTCGACAGTCTCCCAGCTGTTATCTCGGAGCAATGCCTCCGAGAAGCTCCACCAGTGCACTCGCTATGCGCTTGGGGAAACGGTCAGGGGCAGCGCATGCCTTCACCCAGGAGCAGAAGCGGGTAAAGCGACACCGGGATCGGGTGCTGTCAATCGGCACTTGGAACGTATTCTCCATGACAGGTAATGAATCAGAGTTAGTGGAAGAAGCCAAACTGTACCGATTGGATATCATAGGTATTACCTCTACGAAACGTCCGGGTTCTGGAACTGTGGACTTAGAAGGAGGGTGGATGCTTTTCTACTCTGGTGTGGACCCTAACATGACTGCCCAGGCGGGAGTGGAAATACTCGCAAGTCCTCAGCTGGCAGATTATGTTGCAGATAGGAGGATAGAGCTGTGAGGAAGACCTTTGCAGATAACATCTTCAAGTTTCAAAGAATTACCTAGTGATCGTGGTACTGTTGAAGAGGAGTGGCAGTTGTTTAAAACTGCTGTGATTTTTTCGGCTGCATTGTGCTGTGGTCGTAAGCGGCTCAGTGTGGTGCAGGGCGGTGAGAAAAGGACTGCATGGTGGAACGGCCAAGAAGCTGTCAAGGCAAAGAAGGAAGCCTATTTGCTATGGCTTGCAAATAAGTCAATTTCGAGTCGAGTGCGGTACACTGAGGCGCGAAAAGCAGCAGCAAAGACAGTATCAACAGCTAAAGCCAAGGCTTGAGAGAAGTTTGGGGAGAAATTGGAGGCAGACTATGGTTCGGCAAACAAGGTATTTTGGCAGACCGTGCACCGCCTCCGTGGAAAGAAGTCTATTTCATTACAAACTATTAAGAGTTCAGATGGGAGGTTTCTGAAAACGGAGGAGAGCATGTTGCATAGGTGGAAGGAATACTTTGCATCTCTTCTTAATCCGGTGACAGCAACAACTGAGGCACATGAGGTGCACCTTGGAGCAGAGAATAGTCACAGTATTATCACTGAAACAGAAGTCAGATGGGCAATTAAGTCCCTGAAGACTGGCAAAGCTGCAGGTGAAAATGAAATCCGGTCCAAGATGTTAAAGGCCTTAAATCAGGATGGTATCCTGCGGCTGACTAGAGTGTGTCAGGTTGCTTGGATATCTGGACAGGCCCCTAAGCAACGGCAGACAGGAATTGTGATCCCTATCTGCAAAAAGGGAGATCAGAGAGATTGCAACAACTATCGAGGCATCTCTTTGCTCAGCATTCCTGGGAAAGTGTACGCTACGTGTCTGGAGAAAAGTCGCGAAATAGTCGACTCCAACCTGTTGGGGGAGCAGTGTGGTTTCCGACCTGGCCGAAGCATGACTGATTACATCTTTGCTCTTAGGCAAATCTTTGAGAAATCCTGGGAGTATGCAAAATAGGTCTATGCTTGCTTTGTGTTTTAGAGGTCTTAGACCTCTAAAAAGCATATGTCAGAGTTCCTCGGGAGAAGCTTTGGCAAGTGTTGCAAGAGTATGGAGTAGATGGGCAATTACTGGTTGCTATCATGTCTCTGTACGAAAGCTCTGAGATATGTGTCCAGATAAATGGCATTAAGTCAAGACCGTTCACCGTGTGTGTTGGACTCTGCCAAGGGTGTGTACTGTCGCCCCTTTTGTTCATTATCTTTATGGACTGCATAGACAGGGGCAGCCGAGGCAATGAGGGGGGGGGGGTTCTAGAAATTAAGGCGTCGACTACTTAGGTCATTTTGCGCCTTTTACACAAGTGATAACAGTACGCAGCCCGGGACAAACACAAACATCCATGCCCACGGCGGGATTCGAACCCACAGCCAGGCGGACTCAAGAACTAGAAAGCCTACGCCCTAGCCCTCTCGGCCACCTGCCCGGCACCGAGGCAATGAGCGTGTTTGTGTGGGCGACTGCCTGGTGGAGAGGTTGCTCTTTGCTGATGACCTTGTCCTCCTTGCGTCTTCTCGCACGAACATTCAGCATACACTAGACTGGTTTGCAGCCAAATGTGAAGAAGCTGGGATGAAGATCAGTGTGGCTAAAATTGAGGTTCTGGTCCTTTCAAGACAGCCTGTTCAGTGCGCTCTCCATGTTAGGGGAGCCTCATTGAGACAGGTGGAGAAATTCAAGTATCACAGGATTGCATTCACGAGTGATGGACGGCAGGAAAAAGAATTGGATGCACGGATTGGTGCAGCAAGCTGTGTCAGACGTGAATGTGGTGATCCGTGGTAAAGAAATGCGAGCTGGGGTCTTCAAATCTATCTTTGTCCCTATTCTCACCTATGGTCATGAGGCTTGGGAATGACCGAAAGAGTGCGATCGAGGGTACAAGCGACCGAAATGAGATTTCTGAGAACTGTGGCAGGTGTTACCCTACTAGATAGACGTACAGCAGCACAATAAGGGAGTCTTTAGGTGTTGAGCCGCTACTTCTCCGCATTGAGAAATCTCAGTTGCGCTGGTATGGCCACGTGATACCGATGCCGCAAACTGGTCTTCCTAGGCAGTTGTTATTTTCCAAGCCGGTGGGTAAGAGACCAAGGGGTTGGGCTAGAACCAGGTGGCTAGACTACATGGAGAATCTGGGTGGCTAGACTACATGTCCTCCCTGCTTGGGTATTACTAGGGAGGACATGAACCTGATGGCAGAAGATCGCGATCGCTGGAGATCCTCAACCCTAGCGGATAAGCGGGTTTGAGAAGTAAGTAAGTATAGCCATAGGTATATAGTGTGGCAGAAGTGAGTACAAAAATCACATCAGTATAAATTTATTATAAGTATAATTTCAGTTGAAGATATGAAAAAGTACATGGTTCTTTAATTTTTTTCTTAATGAATTGTAGGAATTAGTTAATCAGATTTCTGTGGTAAGCTTACCCCAAATTCTTACATCTAAGGTAGATATAGAGTTATAATGATAATTACGTTATAACAAGAAGGGCAGAGCTATTTCAGCTGCATTCCGAATTGGATAATGGTGTCTATCTTGAAATAATTGTATATTAATAGGAGTAGTAAAAATTAGCAAAGAATTGGTTATTTTGTAAATAAAAGGAGCAAGATTGTATTTGATGGATTTGGTAAATGGTGGGAATGCGCAACAGTTGGAAATATTGAGATACGGATTGCGTCTTGGTGAATTTTAGAAATATTCGTAAAAACCACTTTTGTAATTTTATGATGCATGTTAAATTATAGGGAGTGGTCGATCCCCAAAAGATACAACCAAACATAAAGAGGAGTGTATCGAAGCATAGTAAATGAGTAAGAGAATATTATGTGAAAGAAAATGCAATCTTGATATTAAACCTTGT
This sequence comes from Rhysida immarginata, assembly GCA_023313115.1. Classification (NCBI taxonomy): domain Eukaryota; kingdom Metazoa; phylum Arthropoda; class Chilopoda; order Scolopendromorpha; family Scolopendridae; genus Rhysida; species Rhysida immarginata. The sequence continues at coordinate 292,589 of JAHWFO010094135.1, forward strand.
TTTTTATTGAGTTTTATTAAAGGAAACTCTATATGTAACTCCCAAGATAAGTTGTTATATAGTAACATACCTAAATATTTAAAGGAATTACTGGTTGAGATTTGATAAGTGGCGTAGAACACCTGAGGAATTAGTGGAATGTAACACTTATTATGTTGGTGAAAGAACATTAGTTTTGTTTTATTAGTATTAACTAGTGAATGATTTGCGTCAGTCCAATGTTTAAATTCGAGTAAATCTTTATTAAAATCTAAAAGAAGATGATAATATTAATATTCGATAATAATAAAGTAACGTCATCAGCATAGAAGATAGGATTTTTAGTAGGAAAAATGAATGATAGGTCATTGACAAATAAGTTGAATAAAAGAGGAGAAAGTATCAAGTTTTGAGGAACGCCTTGGTTTCTAGTAATTATCGCGGAATATAATCCTGCATGAACTAAAAAATATTGCCTGTTGGTAAGCAGGTTATAAAGCCAGGTTAGGGGTGCACCGTGAATGTTATAAAAGGTTGATAACTTGTGCTGTAGCAAGAGTATAGGGATGTTGTCGAATGCTTTCAAGTAATCAACAAAAACTGCTGCGACAAATTTGTTAGCGGCCATTTCAGTGGTAGTGAACTCACAAGGGAAGTACATGAAGTTCTTTTTGCATGCAAGCGTACCTTGGAAGCGATGGCGTTGCGCAACGGCAATAGCGCTCTGGAAGTGGAAAGTTCAAAAAACTTGGTGGCAAGAGGGAAGGCATAATCGTTAGTGGCGGTCCCCAACGAATTGCAGTTAGAGCATTGTTATTAAATACAAAACCTTAATTTTGCTGTACAATTATTCGTCTCGAATAATTTATAAGATGAGGTAAGCATCCATGAATACTAATTTTATTTAAAATTATAAAGCACCGTGATGGATACCCCCTCACCAACGCAACGTATCACTCAACGTTTCACATGATGCTAGCAACGGAAAATTTATGAAGATTATTTATTTATTTACAAATATTTACAATTATTTACAATAACAAAATACTATGAATTAGTAATAAAAGTTATAACAATATAAAAACAAAAATAAGTATTGTATGAAATTCAAATAAATTAAATTTAAGTGTTTTTTATATAAAAAAGAATAATTAGAGATAAAAAGGTGCCCAAAAGGCCTGGAGGTCTGTCCAGGGGCATCCTTCAAAAATTTTATAGATCAGTATAAAATTGTATAAATTGTAGGATATTAAATAGTAACAACAATATCAATAACAACAATATGATAGTAAAATTAACAGTGAACTGTGTAAATCGGTTAATGTTTAAGAGCATATAGAAATTAAATCAGTTGTGATTAGGCCCAAAGGAGAAGATGTTTAAAAAATTCTAAGGATAAGATGCTTCTAAGGAGAAGATGTTTAAAAATTTGAAGAGTTGCATCATGAAGTTCTTTAGTTAATTTAGACAGATGACGCCAGAGATTGCTATTGATTTCTTTAAGTAATTCACTTTATAAAATGGAATTACTATTTTTTTCTCTTTCGTGTGATAGTGGTGATATGAGCTAGTTATAATAGGGGGGATTTCTAAGATAATATATGTTATGTGTGACTTTATATATAAACTGAACTATTTGAATAAAATAAAGTTCATCAAATTTCAATAAGTCAAAGTTTTTAAATTCTGAACTGGCAGAAGAGATAGCACGCTTATGTAACAATATACGTAAAAACCGTTTTTGGAGTTTAATTATAAGATTTAAATTTTTCTGTGTGGTCGATCCCCATAAATATATTCCAAACATAAATTTGTATAAATGAAGGTGAAATATAAATTTAGTAAAATATTATGCAGAAGATGATTGACTCTATAAATAATTCCTAAAGAATGGGATCAGGGCCGTATCCAGAATTTTTTTTTCAGGGGGGTGGGAGGCTGGTCCAATGCTGCTTGTGGGGGAAGGTCTCCCATGTAACAGATTTACAGTGAAACCTCTATTCTTGAACACCTCTTTAACACGACCCCCTCTTAACTCGAACACTTTTCCTTGGCACGGAATTAATGTCTCATAAGTATAATGCATTTTTTACCTCTTTAAGCAGACCACCTCTTTACTCGGCCAACTATCACCCTTTTCAGGCGCCAATCATCAATATTCCCTCTTTAAATCGACCAGTAAACATGGCAAAATCGAGTCATGGCAATCTTGGGATTGAAGTGTTAATAAGTCCTGTAACTTAAAAGTATGCTCAATTTTTTGTGAAGGGGGAGTAGGAAATTGAACATTGTTCAGCCTGTTTCTTTGCTTTATGTATCAGTGGCATTCACTCACTCCCCTGCTTTATCTTGCAGTTAGGAAGAGCCCAACACGTGATTTCAGTTGAGAATGCACCACGGAATGTATTAGTTATTCCGTGAATGCAAGTGTTGGGCTCACTTTTCAATTTCTTTCCTCCTATTATCACCATATCAAAAAGAAAACTGTTTTTTATCGCTACAAGACCAAGTCAGAACTTCCTGCAATTGTTAGAAGAGGTGGAAAAAGAATATCAAGAATAACATTTAAAAATGCCGGGCTCGTCATCTACAGCTCTGCCACGACTTCTACGACTGAAGACATCTGACTGCTTGTCGTAATTATAATATGATAGTATTCATCTTTCAACATGGTTCTCGCATAAGCCGTAAGTAAGCCAGCAAATTTGTTTGTCTGGGGTTTTCTGACCGATCTGTAACATTTTCAGGGTTAAAATATATTCGTTGTCCTCCTTCAACTTGAACATCCAGATGAATCACAGGCGGGTGTTTTTCGTTAATAGGGAAGCTCAAAATGCACCATACCGCCTCTGAAGAACTTATATCGGCCCTTTGTGACTTTGTCGTGTTCATTTTTCAACGCAAATGTGGTTTGGTCACTGCCCTTGTTCACGTACATGCAAATATTTTTAATAGATTCAACGCTTTTGCACATTTCAACATTAATGTGAGCTTGAAATGTTTTAGATAATATCGGCGAATAGGGTACGACTCATCTATTGTCCAAAACAGTTTCTTGGCCACACGATCTTATTGTTGCTGTAAACCCATCTTGCTCAGGCGAGTGTCAACGATAGGACGGGTATCCATCTTCTCCCGTTATCGTTTGCTCTACCTGTGCTCTTGGATATCTTTTAGAAGACCTGTCGTCCTGCATGCAAGGAGAGTTTCAGTGTGATGCCCCGCAAGGACTGTGAACCATGTGTTTCTTTACGATGTCAGTGTTGGATCTGTGTTATGGTCCGGGAATTCAGTACTTATCAGCTTATCGACATCATTGGGACAAATTTTTTTCTTCTACCCACATGAGGACATGTGCGTGAGACAGTCCATGCTTTTGCCACTCAACGCTGTACATGAAGCACAAAGCTGAACCAAAAACGCTTTCTATGTGATCAGGTCGATCAGCAACTTCAATTTCAAGTGGAAACTCTGACTATTATATCATCTCGTTCATACGACGTCTGTCCTGCAAAAAGTTCTTGATTGATTTTGTTCCACTTTGGATTTGTTGTGAATGTAAAAAATAGATCAGACTTTCCGTATTTGTGGACATAACAGAAATTGTCTTGCGTACGCTCGTGCATATAGTGTGGGCCGGCGTTAAAACTGGACGGAAGCATCACTAATCGGCATAAGTTTTCCGTACTGTCATCCTGTTGCACAGTGTTCCGCAAGTGCACATAATCTTCAACGCATAACAGTCTCTGGTTGGTGCGTATGTACACTAAGCGCTCGGTCTCGATTTTGGCACATATATCGACGATAAACTGGTTAAACAGTCCACGAAATCTTTGCAAGTAGACAAAACGATTTTGTCTTATTTGTAGCAGGCGAGCATAAAATTGTTGTGATGATATTTTTTTGTTTATGTTTCGTCTCGTGGTAAGGTTGACTTGATTCAATCCAAAATTATACCCATCTTCGCCATGGCAAAAAGTTAAGGGGTACTGTAGGGCGTCGTAAGACCGATGCGTCTCATAAATGCGTTGAAGACGACGTTTCGAGTGCGAAATACTATATCACATTGCAGACATTCCTGATCAACCAAAACAGCTGCAACTTCATTTGACACAGGAACATTGTCTAGCAGCAGATCGTTTATCTGCACTAATAACAAATTTATAATCCTTATTTTGCCCTTGAGGAGTAGACTCTAGTGCAGCTTTAAAACTACGAATATATAGATTCAATTGATGCAGCATGTTGTGAAGCAGAGTAATCAGATTATGGTTAAGTTAAATGAGATCAGAGGTGTGCTAAGTACTCGTGTGCTTAAAAAAAATGGAATATTCATTTGGGTAGTGAGTGTGTTGTAAAATAGTCTCATATTCTGTGTGAATAAATTGGTCAAATGAAACAAAAATTTTATTTCTAAATGTATACTGGATAAAGTTTAATTCTATATAAAAAGTAAAACAATTCATCAAAAATCATCAAAGTTATGAGATTTTTCATCACTTCAAAATAATGGAATACTGACTGCACTGCATCAAAATAATGGAATATTATGATTTCCATAGTCTGGAATGGGATATCCCATTTGGTTTCCAAAGCTAGAATACTTTTTGTTCTTTATACTATCATTCACGTACTTCCTTGGCTGCTAAAGAATTTCTATTCACTATCTATTGAGAAATGTCACCCAAAAAGGACCTGTCATTAATCCAGCTTAAGCTGATAATCCAATTGCACAAAACAGGTCACAAATGAAGTGATATTGATGAAACATTACATTGCTCATAAAGTGCTGTTTCCAAAGTTTTGAAAAAAGCAAATTTCGGCTATGGATTTTAAACAACTCGGGACAAACGTGGACACAAATGTGCAACAACGACACTTGAAGATAGATGAGTGTGCAAAATTGTACCTAATAATCGATTCAAATCATCAAAATTATTAACACATTGCGGCGTAAGGATGAAAATGATGTATCCCTAAGTACAACACTCTGGCGCTCATCTGAATTTGGAATGAACAGCTGTGTCCCAAACAAGACACCTGCGTTGAAAAACTCAACACTAAAGAACGACTCAAGTGGTGTAAAGTTCATGCCAATTGGACTCCTGAGAACTTCAACAATGTCATTTTCAGCGATGAATCTCGATTTTGTCTACGTTCGGTGACAAGGAATCAGAGTATAGCGAACTAAAGAAGAGACACACCATCTCCACACCATGAACAAAAATGTCATGTTTCCAAGCAGCATCAGCGTCAAGTTACAAGTTCGGGAGAGCTTGTAATCGTCAGAGGAGTGATTAATTCATTCGCCTACAGGAAATACTGGATGCGTTTCTTGTCTCATCATCTGAAAATTTATAAGGAGACAGACTTTCTTTTTCAGCAAGATAACGCCCTACTCTCATATCGCGCTCAACTAAAAACTGGCTGTTCCCGTTTCCTGAGTGAGGCACACCTCTGATATCGAGAGTACCACCCACTTACGTAACTATCATCGCTTCTAGAGCACAAAAATGCTCTTCACGCGTGACAATGTTTGTTCACCCCAGCTCTTAAGTTATTAAGCATATACGACTAACTTATTAAGCTAATCTCCATTAATAACATCAATAATTAGTAGGAGTTCAGTTAGCAAAGAAAAAAAAAACCATCGATGATCAATGATAGCAAAGTTGTTGATTGTGACGTCATTGTGAAGAGGATTATTTGATTTGCCAGCGTAAGCATTTTGAATTGTAAATTACGGCTAATTAATAGTAATTCTGGACAAAAAAGTGAACTTTGACAAATCTACAGACTAAGACCTTTCATTTAAGACGAAAATGAAGTTTATAAATGCAGTAGTTTCCACCAACGAACTGTCGAAAGAATCACTCTTATAACTTAAATGTATAGATACTGGTGAGAAGACAATGGTCAGGTGACTTTTCAGTTCTTGCGTGTGCTTCAACCCAACGCCAACAATGTTTAAACATGCAACAACAATGCAAAACTGTTTCAGTTTTTATCCTATCAATACACATGCACATAAATCAATTTTGAATTGTAAATTAGCGCTAATTTATAATAATTATGGACACAAAAACTAAATTTAACAAATCTACAGACCAAAATGAAGTTTATAGATGCAGTAGTTTTCACCGATGAACTGTTGAAAGAATCACCCTTGGAACTTAAATACAACCTCTGACAATTACCGTAATTTTCGGGAGTAACGCCGCGGTGGCTGATACACCGCACATGCCAAAATTTAACAAAATGTTAAATCTCTGGCAGTAGCACCGCGGCGGCCGAT